>BGPT01001102.1:65685-89952 GCA_003297045.1 Symbiodinium sp. clade C Y103
CGTGGTCAGCGTGGTCGGCCCGTGGTCAGCGTGGTCGGGGCAAAGAATGGGATTTACATAGAATCCATGGCAAAGAATAGACCTGGGACTCCCTGGGTAGATGTTTGAATGGAGAAGATACCATGAGTGGAATGTTTGATCAGTGGATGTTCTTCTTGATTTTCAGTGAAATCGATGATTAGTAAGTGGATTTTGAGTGGTGAATTCACTAATGTTGATTATTTTCACTGGAATAGATGATTGGGAAATATATACTGTCTGGAATTGACACTGCATCACTGATGGCCTCCAAAGTAATAAACAGTAACTTTTGATCACTGACTAATACCCATAGAAAGTCGACCATGTTAATAGGGAAGACAATTTTTAAGATGATAGGGAAGATACAATGAGTGGAATGGATTTGGGATAATATATTCCCTAGACCATCCCGTAGCATGGGATATATCGTGCTTTTCATTGTTCTTGAGCATCTGTAAGAGATGTCTATTGTCTCCCAAAAGCAAGAACACTGCGCAGTCAATCACCATTGATGCTTTGGGATATAACTTGAGTACAAAGTTCATCAGTAGTAGCCTGGGATCATAACTCCCTGACCTATAAGTCATTTATTTTCCATATCAATGTAAGTTTACTGGAGGGTAACTTAAAATGGGTAAACAGCTGGCTGTTGGTTTTCCATCCCCAAAGATGAAGCTATGATCCGACTGGGGTGCTTCCGCAGCTTAGTGCCCCTGAGAATTCCAGCGTTCTGTTGTTCTCTAAAGATTTGGGATAAGTTTAACCTGAATTTAGTAAGCTGAATCAAAGCTATTTTGGGATAGTTACCCCTGAATTACCCATATTGAAGTGCTTGGTCGATGTATGATCATGAATTATGCACATTGTAGTCCATACTGTATCACCAGCAACTGCACCAGCTGTGTTTTTGTGGTGTTTGGATTTTTGGACAGAGCTCCCAAGGTGTCCCGGATACAGTACTCAAGTTTAGATCATTTAGCATTGATTGTTTCAATACGTCTTGGGATCTCAAATTTCATAAAACGCGCAACTTCAATGCCCAAGCGCCAGCTCAAATCTATATCTCCCAAACTTCTGTTGCAGCATCCTTCAGTATTTGGCTGGTGTTTTCAATCACATTTTATTCTCAACTCTAATTGGGATGGGGATCTACGATGACGAACATATTTTAAAGCGGTCCACCAACCACCCGATATGCAGTGTTGCACATTTTTTAAATATACATCCCAATTTCATTTTGACACGGTATCCCTGTTATCATCCTAGTCCTAGTATTCCTATTAGAATCCCCATGTTCCCATTGTCGCATCCCAGCGGTCGTCGAGCCAGGAGTACATGTGCGCGGTGGGCATCGTGCCGGCGGACCAGGCCTTTGAATTGGAAGACGAGAGCCAAGGGCATCGCACGCTGATGCGCTTGGCACCTGGGCTCTGGAAGAGGTTTTGAGCGATGAGAACTGTAGGAAAAACCCTCTGGTACCCTCCGGGAATCAAACATAGCAATTGGAAATCTCCTATAAATGGAGGTTTTAATGAGAAAATCATCTATAAATGGTGGATTTTCCATTGCCATGTTTGTTTACCAGAGGGTAATTTGTTACGGCTTGCTATTGAAGCCATGGCCTAGTCGAAAGTTCGTGGATGAATTCCCATTAAACATGGTGGAATTTCCCATAGTTATGTAAACGTTTGCCAGAGAGTAACCCATACTTTGATAACCAATCGCCCATGGTAACAATAGCTTTCAACTCTTGACCCAGCCTATATGGTTGATTAGTGGTGAACTGGTGTATGATTATTATATAGTTATCAGACATATGGCGATGGGTCAAGACCTATTGGTGTATTACCATATTCGGGGGATGAACAGTCAAAACTTGGGCAACTTGCCCATGTTGGAGGATAGTCATCAATCGAATAGTAGGGCTTCACATATCCATTGAAAGAACTTCTATTATGGGATAGATGACCACAACCAACATACCCTTCTTTGGTCATCAGACATATGGGAATATATAGTTGCTAATTTATGGCTGCTTGATGATATGCGTTTGTTTGATTGAATCGTTTCATGACATACTATGGGAATATTGGAAATTGGGTCATGTAATTGGTATTGGCCTCAATCGGAACCATGGATGTTGAGCTTTTTTGACTATTTGTGAGTTTCATTGGATGCCAAATTCCATCTAATACTTTGATTCCAATGTTGATTGGGTTACAGTTCCACCGTTCAACACAGTTTTTGAAATTCGAATGTATCCCAATGTTGAATATCAATAATTTGATGGTACATACAGTGAAGCAATAAATCCCAATGGATAGATATTCCATGATATTCCCATAATTCCCAATAGATAATACAGTATCCCAATATATCATATTGTTATATCCCCGAATAATTCCCAATAGATAATATATCCCTACAGTATCCCAATATATAGCTATGATATCTCCCAATATATCCCAATTGCTGAGATTTCCAATGTCCAACGGTCTCAATTTATTGAGCCATGGTGGAATCCGAGGTTCAGTTGGCAGGTGCAGTTCCTGGGATGACCTGGTGCTCGGGTAGCTCCAAATTTGGTGAAAAATTGCATGTGACTTATATGATTCATGATATAGATTGGTGGATTTGTTTTCTGATGATATGTTTTTATATATTGATTTTTGATTTTGATTTATTCCCATCTTGAGTAACATAATTAGCATCAGTGGATTATATTGATTAAATGGCATAATTCAACTGATGATACAATGATTGTTTGAAATGATATTACGTGGGGCTGGGGTATATCATCGATATATCATTGTACTCTTGCCATTTTCGGCCCTGGGATTCCTTGATGGCTTAGAATTCTCCGGTGTTTTTTTGTATCCCTGCTTGGGTTGAACCAAACGACGGATGATTCGATGTTTATTGTTTATTGGAAGTTGGGAACGAATTCAAAACAGCTAGCCATCACCTCTGATGTTTTTTGAATGACATGTAAATATTCATGCATGGCTTTTGGTTTTTGGATGTTTATGGTCAAGTATCTCAATGGCACAGCGGCAGGTGATGTGTTGGACTATTCCAGAAACCTCGCCACAGCTGCTCAGCGAAACATGGGGATGCTGCGAAAGTTGATGGAACATGTCGAACGAAACATGGCTATGGATGGGTCAAGCCTTTGGTTATTCTTAACTCAATGAGCAAGAGTTACAAGATACCCAACAACGGTTGCAAGATAACCAACAACAATTACAAGATAAGCAGGTTCGATTACAAGATGTCCTGAGATCACTACAGTATGTTTAGGTCTCAGGATCTGTCATATTGATCCATGCTCAGTCTGAGTTTTTTTTTGGTACACCCAGTCAGTGGTTTATTGCAGGAAAACCACACATGGCCAAATGCGGGAATTTGTTTAACTCATAAACTCTGGGCCAAGTGGGATGAGGCAGAGGTTTTCCTGGCGCACCAGTCATCACAGGAATCACAGGATAGAATCAACAGTGGACACTTTTTCTTGGTAAACACGCTGGAACATCACCTGAAACATCACCTAATCAACTGAGCAGTGGCTGCTAAAGCTGGATGATTACGAGAGGGGGTTACATTGCTAGCCTTTTTTTTACCCTGCTTCGCAGTGGCCGTTAAAACTCCTGGTTATTTGTAAGACGTGGTCATATATACCCAATATATTTTGTGGTTTATATTATGATATCATGATCCAGATTGATCCAATGTTCATGGAATCATCGTGGATTTTGATCTTCTTCACCAACCACCATCTTTTCCACTGAGGTTGATCAGGTGGTCTTTCAGATGGGCATCCACACGGGTCCTGTGATTGCAGGTGCCAAGAAAACGGGGGGAAAACCCATGGGAAAAGCCCTAGAGATTCTAGGTGAATGGTTGAGTCTAGTTGGATTGAGATAATGTCATATGCAATTTGTTTGCTGGAGAATACCATACTATATGCCTTATATACCACCTTTTTTGATGCATCCCTATAGTGTACCAAGATGGTTGATGGTTCAATCCACTTATTCCTGTGATAGATATACCATAGACCATAATGTGGTTGGTATGTTTTGGTTGGTATATTTGGGTTGGTTACCACAATTTATGTATGTTCAAATCATATTTAGACCAAGTATTCCTATTTCTACATATTATAGAATTGAAGTCTACTACATTTGATGTCCTATTGTTGTGCTGATATTGTTATTGATTATGCTTCCTATTCCTATTGCATTCTATGAAACATCCCATCATATCTTCATTATGTGTTAAATTCCTAGTTTTCCTCTAGATCCATGTTTGGCATCCATCTTTGGGGAAGGGACTTCCCAGGAATACACGGAGGAACTAAGGATTACAATCCTAGCGGAGACCCAAAGTCATGTTTGTTGGATTTTTGTCACCCCCCGTTGACCCGATCAGCCATAGTCATAGTTTAACCATTAATATTTAATCAGGAATATTGAACCATATTGATAACCCCCATCCATCACCACAGGACCATATTCCCCATCAACATCCAACGGTTTTCAGACCAATCAACGCAAGGTGTAGTGGGCGCCAAGCTACCGCGCTTCCGCTTGTTCGGCGACACGGTGAACACCGCGGCGCGGATGATGCAGAAGGTCGGGGGAAAAGTGTTTGGGCAACGAAGATGGGGATGACAACCATGAAAACTAGGGATGTTAGAGATATGAGCCATGGGATTAAACTATGAACCATGGGGATTAAACTATGAACCATGGGAATGAACCATTTAAACTATGACAGCCATGGGGATTTTGCACAACACATTGGGATTAAACTATGAACCATGGGGACTTAACCATGAATTCATGGGACTTAAGCATGAGACATTTGGTGATTGACTGATATTTTATCATCAAACAAAAGGATTCCTGTTGTTTTTTCATCAGAAGGGTATGTCACATATGTCAAGGCATTGAGGCTTGAAGCCATCCAGTTTGGGGGGGACCCCAGCTGAAAGAGGTATCTATCAGCACATCCAACCGGTGGAACCAAAGAGCAAAATTTGGATTTCACCGTTCACCACTTAAAGATTATGTGGATTCTATATCATCAAATTTGGAGTTGATGTGCCATCTCACAAATTTTCAACCAATTTGGTTATAAATCCCTATTTTAACACATTTTCAACCAATTTTGTTAACTCTATTTGGATTGGATAAAGGGATTACCACTGGATTTCATCTGGTAATCCCTTTATCAACAGAGTAGATTGATCAGCCAGCCGAGGTGATCCAATACGCCACGACACGCGGGAGGGGTAAACAGATGTGAAAGATTGTAAACGGACATACCATTTGAGGATGATGAAGTAATAATATAATATAATATAATATATATATATTGTATATATACACATCTTTGATATCCCTTTTTGACATTTGATTTTAGATGATCCAACTGTAATCATCTTTGAGTGTGTCTCTTCTGCAACACGCAGCTCGTATTGCGCAGGGCCTGCCCAATGAAGTGCAATTTGGTGAAGAGACGCGTCGGGAACTGCCCGTGGGAGTTGTCTACAGGCGCGCAAATTTCAGCTGGAGTTGGTTGGAGCCGGAATTTGCGGGAAAGCTGGGGAGCCATGCTGTGGGTCGCAACGCCAGAATTGATAGTTGGAAACCTGGAAAGGTAAATATCATCTATTCCAGCCTGGAAACACTCTTCTCTCTTTTTTGGGGTTACTACAACCATATTTCCAAAGTAGCCTCTGGGAAGCTGCCATTTTCCCACCATCGCAAAGGCGCACTGCAGAAGTTGTCTTGGTTGAATTCCAACGTTGGCTGGTTCTTAAACCCAATTGTCCACGAGTTGGAATCATGTTTGTTAAAACCAAACTTCTTTGGTGGCGGCTACATCCAGGTGTCCCAATTTTTGACTTCTCCGGTGGTTGAACTGTTAAACCTGTTTTTGTTCCCAATTTTTGATGCTGAAAACCTGTTTTTCTCTTCATGCTCTACCCGAAAGTTAGTGCGTCACGCGGGGTTCCCTGGTGATGTCCAGGTCGCGTGGCCCCGTGGAGATGAAGGGCAAAGGTGTGACTTGGATCGACATGAGGGAACCATGCGTTTGTTCCGTACATGGTTAATCAATGTTAAGAATGGTTAAAAATAATAATGGTTAATGGTGAATATTGAGAGTGGATGCAATTGAGAGTTGGGGTGGGCCGAACTGCGGGAATCAACTGGTTGCTTAAGAATACCCCCCAGATCATCCGTGGAGCCACAAGATGAGCCAATTGAAAAGCGGGTGAATTGAGCCGCACCACAGCGCACCATGAATGGTATGGGAACTGTTTTCTCACCATAATTGATTGGCCAATGTTGCATGTAAAACCCATCATTTGGGGCACAACAACATATAAGAAATCATGGTTTTCCAATGTTTTCCATGGGTTTCTTGGAAAATGTTTCTTTCAACCATGGATCACCAGGGTCTCCCAAAATTCCCTGCCCTTAGCAAAGCTCCGACTGAGATCATCAACACCTACCTCCTGGTCCACGAGTATCGATCGCAAGGTGGTCCCAGGAGCTGCGGAGGGAGGGTAGGTCAAGGGACTTGGGTCGTAATCTTTGTTTGGTGCCAAAACCATTCGAAGACTATATATAGACATCTGTTGGAAAAAAAGGACGGTTCTCCCCAAAACACATGGGAGGTTCTCTTCAATGATTGTTTTTTTTGTTCGGGATTTTCGTTGGGGGTTCTCAACTTATGGACAAAGTGGTATGTTCAGGTCATGCAACCAACAGATGGGTGTGGGGTCACTGGAGGCCTCAGCTAGTCTTAGTGGTTGTGTCGCTATGTTTGGCTTGGTATCCCAATCTTCGTGGTTTCTATCCGTTTCTGTCCCTTTACTGCAACTAAATCCGTTTCAATTCACTTCTATCCCCACCCAACTTTACTTTTTACCGTAAATCCACATGTTTCATGCTTAAATTCCATCTTTTTGGTATCATTCCCCTCAAAGTTGCTGAAACGGTGGTAAAATCACCAGCTTTGCTGCAGAAAGCACCACTGCGGGTGAAAATCTTCCAGGACCAGCTACAAGAGTCCTCGCAGATGCTTGGACCTGGTAAGGTGGATGCGGAACCAGTTTGGGATAGAGAAACCATGGTTAACCACAAGAAAATTGTTGAACTTGTGGGAAACCCAATGCAATAAAGTGCCATAAACCTACCTTTTGGGGATGGGTGACTTACCAACGTTTATGGTAATTTTTGGAAAGTTTCTTGTTGGGTCTTCTGCATATTTCTGCATTATATAAGATACATGTAGCCCAAAAATGGTGATTCAACTGATCGGGATGTACATTGTATATAGTTGTTTTATGTTTTTTGATGGGGAAGACTTAAGTATAGAGATGTAATGCCAAGACAATCGGCTATTCATAGAATGTCAATTGGGATACAATGGAATATCCTGGGATATCAGTGCATCTAGCTAGGGTGACTATCCCACATTGGTTTTATCTCAGGTTGGTGAATTGTCATAACTCATAATTTATTATACAGATGTGGCAATCCCAAAAAAGATGCCAAAAAGTGGGAAACCTGAAAATATGTCTTGAATATGATCGAACTAACTTGGTTGCACACTTTCCTCTCTTTTTGGGGAATGCTATAATTGTAAATCACCTTAGTTGGCTTATTGAGACATCTCATAGTTGAAATATCAGGGGACGGGGTGATTTAAACCAGCACAAGTGGTGGCATTCATTATGTAGTTTTATGGGGATATTAAATATATAGGATAATAGGGAAGAAACAACCAACTTGATACGATCAACCAACTTGATACGATAGATTTTGCTATATCATTATCTGAAAATAGTAGGGGATTTGCTGCAATGTATTGCATATTTCACTGGGGGAAATTGAACAAAATCAGACAGCACCAAAATGGGTGGGTGATGCTATCCACAGGCAATGGGGTACATTTTGAGATGTTGGCAGCGGGGATGTGAGCGCCTTGGAGATAGGTGGGTTTTCCGTTGCCATGTTAGACTGCCAGAAGGTGCAAGCATAGCAAGGAATTCCGAACAAATTTAGCAATGGCCTCTGAGTTTGAAAGCGATCAAAGATCAGATGTTTGGATGTGGAACTTTTTGGATGCTTTCAATTTCAGGCTCAAAAAGACCAGTTACTCAGTTTGTTACCTTTCTGAAATCCATGACATCTGTATGCTTTCAATGCTGCACTGGCAGCTCCCATGGTGGATCTCAGGATTGCACGTCCATGGTACTGTTCAGCTAGCTGCTGCAACTCGGCAGGGCATTGGGTATCTTCATATGGTATTTTTTTTAATATGATGAACCAGTGGATATGAGGCGTACCCAATTTCATATTCGTGAGATTGTGAGTTTTGAACTCCCTTTTTATTGAAATATTCCAGTCTGGACCCCAGATATTTTGCAGTTTTTTTGAATCAAATCGCCAACTGTTGTTGGTTGAACTAACAAGTCTAGCGCAACAGCATCCGTGTTTGCCTGTCTAGTTGGTGGGTACATATGGTATCAGGCCGCTTTCCAGCTTTTCAACAAATATCATTGACAACAAAAGGTGTCAATCTGATATTCCATGAGTGATGTTACGAATGATTTCATGCCATGCCACATTTATTGTGTATATAACTAAAAAACCAATCAGATATGGAGCTGAAAGCTAACCATCAGATATGGAGAAAGCATACCATAAAGCGAACACTAATTCCAACATCATTGGTATATGTACTATTTGCATGTCTGAAAACATACATATGTTAGAAGCATACCATATATAAGAGATACTTTGTTTATCACACAAGCTGTGGCCCCCAAATGGAAGCTAAGTTGGTGCAAATATCTAGGTGAGATCTATGATTTACAGGGTTTTAAGTCAGCTTATAGGTTTGGGGGGACCCACATCAACTAGTCTACATTAGATCCCAACAAACTTATTGTAAAATTACCTTGGTATATTAACATAGACCCTGAGAATAGCTATTTTTAGAGGAAACTAATCTTCCAATCCCTATCTGCCAGGGTCTATGTTAATTTACCAGAGGGTAATATATATGTATATATATATATACATAACCAACTCTACACAAGTTGATGTAGGCCTTCCCCAGCGAGCTAATCAAGGCCATGGTGCAATCCGGCGCCGGATCCACGATGGTGGACGGGCGCCTGGGACGACGCGGAAGGTAGTCGTAGTCGTTGTTGTACCTATTGGGTTTCTTGGGAATGATGGATATGATGAAACGATTTACCCTCTGGTAAACTAACATAACTATGGAAAATCACCATTGTTCATGGGAAAATCTACTATAAATGGCCATTTTCAATAGCTATGTTAGTTCACCAGAGGGTAGATATGGATAATGATGTAATATATCCATATATAGTGTCATAATTGTCATATATCTATGGAAATGATATTATCCATTAAGATATTTAGTATGATGTAATGATAATAGTGTCATATCTTAATAAAACCATATCACTTCACGGATGTGACCCCGTGGCTGCCAGGTTCAAGGCTAAGGTGTTCGGTTGGGCTGCCATGCGAGGGTTCGTTCATCGTTGCTAGAACCCGTTTTGGCCGAGAGTTCAGAATCGTTCAGAAGGACTTCCACCATCAAAGGGGGCTCGGTGAGAACTTCACACCCAGATTCACTTGACTTGGAGGATTTCAGCAAAAATTTTGTAGGAAGATTTCATTCTGCGAGAAGAGGACCCATTCACCATTGATTGGACTTGTGTGNAGTGAAGCTCTTTGTCTCTTTGCACCAGTTCATTTCCTACAGATGGCAGCGAAATTAGGTCAGGTAGGCTATGTGCATTTGTCTGACTTATTCCAAGCTCCAAGATGGCGAGAAGGTTTAGTGATAGGCACCCGGAAAGATTGGGCACAACTGGCGGTGAGGGCCAAGACCAAATCGGAACTCCCGGAAGGGATGGGGCAATTCGAGTGTCAGAGCCATGTGTTCTTCCTTCTGGAGTGCCCGGTCTCTCATCTGCGCGCTGCGTGCGCAGAGGATGTGCTGAGCCTAGACATTTCCACTCAAGACTTGATGTCCGAGGGGAGGGCTTTGGTGCAGTCAGATCCGGATGTTCAGTTTGCCACAGCCGATTCAGACCCAGAGCCAGCAAGAGCACGGAGAGGTTACCGCCCGAAGACCAGAGCCAGTGCCAGTTCGTCGGAAGAGTCGTCAAGCGACGAGGATCAACTGACTGGAATGCTCAGCAGGCTTCAAAAGAGTTGGCAAGATGGTGGTTCAAAGAAAGGAAAAGGCACCGGAGAGCACTCAAGATCAAAGCCGGGCAGGAGGTTTGCGTACCTGGAGAAGGGGGTGCACAGCCGAGAAAAGTCCAAGAAGGATTTGCTGTCCGACCAGACAGCCAAGGTGTTCAAGACTTTGGAGACAGAAACAGATCCTATCAAAGCATTGGTCGCCTTGCAGCTGGCGCAGCATCTGGAATCCAGCAGAAAGAAAAGTCATCGACATCGCAGCAGCTCGGGTTCTCAGTCAGACCAAAGCCAGTCAAGATCCAGCTCGAGTTCGCACTCAAATCGCCGCAAGTCATCAGGCCACGCCAGAGCCATCGAAAATTACCAGTCGGCCAAGAAGAGGATGTTCAGACGTCCGTTGCACTATGTTCGCCGATACGTTCGCGAAGTCGAACGGAACCTTGGTGCAACCGACCGGCCCTTCAAACTGTCAGAGGCTGGGAAGAAAATACAATGGGGGAAGCAGCGTTCACTCCAAAGAGTACATTACATGATGTCGGAGATTTTGGAATTGATGTTGCAGAACAAGATGGAAAAGGCATGCCTTCAGCTTGTCCTTTGCCTGCGAGCGGTGCATCAATGTGCCATCGACCAAGGCGAGTGGGAGGTGGCTTGGATGGTCAGTCACCTCGACAATCCATTTGCCCGTCCCCGATTCGGGGGCGACGAGGCAGAGCTGGGCAACGTCACTGCATACATCAAGTCAATGGGCGAGTTGGAGAAAGCCACTGCGCGGTTGAGGGCAAGCGCCAGCAGTCATGGAGATCATGGAATAGAGGACACCAACACGTTGAACAGAAAGCCCAGGAAGCCCAAGGGCAAGGGCAAAGCAGAGAAAGAAGGCGAGCAGACCGGGAAAGCCTGAACCACAGCAAGCCGATCGACCGATCGGGAACCGCTGCAAAGTCAGTGTTTAATTCATTGTTGGATGCGATCGACCGTAGCCACGGCTCTTTCGGCAGATTTCTCCATGTCATGCATGTTACAAAACCTCAGCAAGGTTCGGGGCCTAGGACACCCCAATGTGGGGATTCATTTAATTTATTTCCGTCCTTTTTGGAAGTGCCGCTAGAGCATCGCACCTCCAGAAGCGCTCGTGCAAGAGCCCGTGGACGAGGCCGGGAGACCAGTTGGAAATGGGCTGAAACCATTTGGGCCCTATTTACCTTTTTGGAGGGGGGTTCACCTAGTAAAGCTGAAGACCAACTGGCGTTAGCCAAGCGGGCTCGCGCATGCGTTTGGAGTGACCAGCATGCCCACTTCGCCGGCTTAATGCAGTCGCAAATTCATGAGTTTGTCCGCCTCAGATCGCTAGAGCCTTTGAGTCGCGGCACTCAGAAATTAAGTGAATTCATTGAATCAATTAGGCCTTTTAATTCAGATTATAAGCCAGGTCCCTTCACCACCAAAGAACTTGTACAATCAGCCTTGCCCGTCAAACCCGATAGGATGTCTTTACCTGATAAAGCTGGAATCATAGACCCCAGAAACCACCTAAAAGGGGAGAACCTCAGAGCTTTCCAAAGAATGCCTTGGGAAGTTCCTCATGATGTCGCGCCGGATCCCCCCACTAAAGGTTGCTTCAAAGTAGAGCCTGATGATGTCCCAAAAGTGTACAAAAAGCTTTTGGATAGCGGAGTTGCCACACTTATACCATCAAAAATGGCTTTAAGAGATCATGCGGGTAACATTGTGTCGGGAGGATTGTTTGCGGTACCACATAAAGAAGCCACTGATAGAGTCATCCTTGATCGTAGACCGATGAATGAGCTTGAGCGTAGGATGGTCATGGCAAAGCTTCCCCATGGATCCTTGTTCACCCAACTTATAATCCCTAAGAATTGTTCAGTTCGAGCTTCGGGAGATGATCTCAGCAATTATTTCTACCTCCTAAAGCACCATGAAGAATGGTTAGGTCGCAACACTGTAGGAAAACCAGTTTCGGGAAAAATGTTTACTGACTATGGATGTGACCCATTGGAGGAGTACATGCTCAGCTTCCGAGTCATAGCTATGGGGGATTGCAACGCTGTGGACATTGCTCAGGAAACACATTTTCAAATTTTGAGAGATGCTGGATGTCTAAAGGCGGATGAAACCGTTGCATTTCGTTGTAGGCTGCCTGGGCGTGCAACTTGGGAGGGCCTTTACATAGATGACCACATTGTAACCCAAATAGTCCCCAAAAGGAAATTCAGAACCCCCAGTGAAAAGTTTCGAGATGACCAGATAGTTGCTGATAGCCGGTCTCAATATGAGAAACTAAAACTACCAGTGTCCGAAAAGAAAGCATTCACCAAGGTCGAAAAATTTACAGCCTGGGGAACGTCAGTTTGTAGCCAATCTGGTCGTGTAGGGGCCCCTCAAGACAAGTTGCAGCAGTTGTGCCAGCTAATCCTAGAAGTTTACATGTTGCCTTTTGTAACTCAGAAACTATTGCAAAAAACTGTCGGTTTGTTAGTGCACCCGGCAATGCATCGTCGTATTTTCATGAGTTTCCTCCAAGAGACCTATGTGTGGATAGAAAAAATGACACCGGGAAAAAAGCATCGCCTTCCCACACCAGTGCGTGAAGAACTTTTATGGATGACGCTTTCATTGCCGCTGATGCACGCCAATGCCCGGTGGCCAGTCAGTCGAAGGATTGCTGCCACCGATGCATCAATATCCGGCGGGGGGAGAGCTGCCACTGCCACAACACAGGCTGTAGCCAACACCCTCTATAGATTCAGTGAGCACAAGGGAGAAGCTTGCAGACTCGACTGGAGCAGTGGCAACTTAGCCCCACCAAGTGCCATGCAACCGGCTCCACAAGAGTTGGAGCAACTTATGTTGGCGCACGTTTGGAACACCACCCACAAATGTAAATTTGGGCATAAACAGCACATAAACATTCTTGAGCTTAAAATGTTGAAGGCGGAATTGAAGGATTTAGTTAAGCACCACACTTCAGCACAAAGGTCAGTGGTTCTAGTAGATTCTAGGGTGGTGTGCGGTGCTTTTGCAAAGGGTCGGTCTTCAAGCCGTCAAGTGAACAGGATCTTGCGTTCCATGGTTGGGTGGATGGTGGCAGGCCAAAAAAGTTTGCACCTTGTTTGGGTACAGTCCAGTGCTAACCCTTCAGACCACCCTTCAAGAGGAAGACCCATACCTTCCCCCTTGAAAGACGACCCTATAATTGCTCAGACCCTAGGGGAACCGCATTCTCATTTGCAGACCCGTAAATCCAACAGGGTTATTCATCGTATAGCAGCACTGGATGAAAATTCCTCGCAGTCATTTCTGGATTCTCTTGATAAGACCCCCGCACCGTCAGGGGCCCACTGTAGCCACAGGGTAACACCACATCCTGCCATGAAGCATTGGACTTTTAAGGAGATTTTTGCAGGTAAGGGTAAGCTTTCTGCTGAATTCAAAAGGAATGAGGGGTTTTGCGTAGCCAGCCCGGTCGAGTTAATTCAGCGGGGTCGCCCATCAAAGAAACATGATCTTCTCAATAATAGGACCTTCGAATTTTTGTGCCGGGATGCTAAGCGACCCAAACAAATCTGGCATTTTGGGTTACCATGTTGTTCGTTCAGCATTTTGCAAAACCTAAATGGGGGTACGAGAACAGTAGACGCACCGGAGGGCGATGGGAGCTTGGAAAGAGAGCTAATCGGAAACGAACTACTTTCTCGTACCGTCTACCTGTGTAAGCTGCTTCATGAACATGGTAATTTTTTCACACTCGAAAACCCCCATAGTTCATATGTTTGGTCAATGCCACACATGCTAGCTTTGGAGGATGCCACGAAAGCAGTAAGGGTGACCCTAGATCAATGTGAATTCGGGTTAAGGATTCCTGCTAGCGATGGTTCATATGGATCTGCAAAAAAGAGCACCATCTTTTGTGGAACGCTGCCCGGGCTGGAAAACCTTTCCCGAAAATGCAGCCATCAGCATCCACACGTACAAGTAATCGGTGGTGCCAAAGTCAAAGGAAAATGGCACAAGAGATCAGAGCTTGCAGGAGCCTATCCCACGGCGCTGTGCGCTGCATATCACAAATGTTGCAAACGCTTGTTTTCAAGCTAGTGAAGGACTTGTTGACTTTAGTTGTTTAAAGGCCTGTGTGCATGTCAGATAGTTTTTTAAGGAGGGAACATTTGCTTAGCAACTAGTAGCAACTAGAGCGTGCCACATTGAGAGCCATGGACGCAAATCTTTTGAGGTTGAATAGATATAGCATAGCTTACCGCCAGAGATTGCTTTCAGGTGCTGAACACCTCAGGAATTTCTTGAGGAGAAATGGCATTGCATGGAAAGTGCTTTTCAAAGCCAAATCAAAAACCGTAGATTTGATACTTGACAATTTTGTGGCTGCCTTGCATGAGAGCACCCGGCGCCGGAAAGGCTTGCTCCAAATAGCGAAGCATGCAATTCTCTTCTGCCAGGTCTGCAGACCGCGGTTGAAACACCGACTCAAGCAGACTTGGTCAACTTTGAAGTCGTGGGAGGAGCTGGAGCCAGGAAAACTTAGACCGCCTTTGCCGCTTGCAGTGATGATGGGAATTCTTTGCGAATCCAGAATCATAGCGCATGAAGATGGCAGTGAAAAGACATATAGGAAATGGCTTGTTTTCAGCACACTCGTCATGACGGGATTCTTTGGGCTATTGAGACCAGGAGAATTGCTTGGCTTGAAGAAGAGAAACATTGCACTGCCAAATCACGTCAACTTAGCATTGCCTTGCGTGACCATAAGTTTGGAGAAGCCAAAAAACTTTAGGCAGCTAGGGATGAGGCAGTTTGCAACTATCAAACATCTGTGCACTTGCGAGTGGCTCAGTTGGCTTTGCAATTCTTTACAGTACGAGGAGGATAAAATATGGCCACATTCGGGCGCAGAATTTAGGAGAATGTTTAAGCTTTGCTGCTCACGGTTGTCAGTGAATGTTTGTGGGTTTACGCCTGGCTCCCTCAGAGCGGGGGGGGCCACGTTTCTTTTTGACGAAGAAGAAGACATTGGGAGGTTGAGGCTGCAAGGTAGGTGGGCCAGTATCCAATCTCTTGAACACTATGTTCAATCCGCAAAGTCATCACAGATGATGCAATCTCTTTCAGCACCTGCAGTGAGGCGGCTCGAGCAGTTGTTGACAAAGGGAGGTTTCTTATTGAACTTGCCAGCGAAACTGCTGGCAGGGTTGCCGGCCGATCATCAACTGACAGCTCCAGCTCTAGGCACCAATGGGCAGCTCTGGCAAGCTTGCAGAAGATGGGGAAGGGCTCAGACAGCGCTTTAAGCGCGCCCAAGTCAAAGGTGGGGCTCACAGAGGAGCACGTTACACTGACTTGTCTGAAGCAGAAATTCGCAGGTGTGCCACCTCCTACAAAGGAGATCCGCGCTTCGCTCAGTTTTGCAAGCAATGGGTAGCGATAAATTCATTAGCGCCTAGTGCAGGAGATGGACCAAAACCCCCTGAAAAGACGGCTATCACTAGGACTGTCGAGCATCACCGCAATCCAGCAACTTGGAAAAGTTGGAGCCTCTCGCTCATCATGACCGCAGCTCGTTTTGTTTGGAAGTTGGCAAAAGGAAGACGGCTTCTCGCTTGTTTCTTTGGCTTGCTCATGATCATCATTGTCAGCAGACCAGCTTTTGCCACGCTCATATCCAAACTCTTAGTGCTGCTAGTACGTGGAGTAGCTAGGAGGGTTTTCCATGTTTTTGCACTTTTGGTGGACGGAATCCTAGATGAAGCGGTAGCCCAAGTTGATTCCGCTTTAAAATATCCTGCGCCAATAGCGCAAGAAGTGCATGTTGCCCAACCGCATGAGCCAGTGCACTCTGATACATGGCATTGGATAGCGCACGGAGTCTGCATTGTAGCCGGCATGGTCTACAATCGACCACCTGTGCCACTTGCCAACCACGATCCGCCCACTTGATCGGATTTGTGGCACAGTGCATGTTTGGAAAGGTTGCCAATAATTTGCTTGATCAGCTTGTTTTCCTGAAAGATTCAAAGTTTCATGTGCTTGATCAGCTTGACCTGCCGTAGGCATGTTGCATGTGCATCCGAGCCTTTGCAAAGCATCCGAGCGTTTGCAATCTCATTTCGTATGCCTGGCCAATAAAACATTGGCTGCGCGCAAGTTTCTTGTGATCTCTACAGGCGTGCCCCGTCAGTTGGAAAACAGGCACGCAGACCAGCAGCGAGTGGCAATCCATATATATATATATATTTGCATAGTTTACGCATTCATATCAACACCCACTATATCATATATATATGTAAAAAATGTGTCCAACATATATATATATATGTATATATGTGTATATGATATTGCATCAATACAATATAAAAATGATAACAATAACAATAATAATAATGATAATGATAAAACAAACATAATAATGATAATAACAATAGTAATACACAACATGTGTGTGTACACCACCCTCCCAACATAGTCCAATCCTTCCACATGACTCTTACGCTGAAGACAACCCTCAGTCCAAAACCGGCGTTTTTAGGGGCCGAGTGGAGTCCATCAGCATCAGCTACGACAACTTGCGGCGGTTGATCCTCGAAGCCGTAGCCTTTGGCTCGGTGCTCTTCGATGCGGAGACCCGTTGGAAGACAACAGCGGGGGGCGGAGCGTTGCGAGACACCGGAATTTACCTGTTTAAAGCCTTGGAAAAAGCTGAAGAAATGGGGAAACCATCTGAAATCTTCTGAAAAATCATGGGTTGATGATGTTGAATGAAGATCATAGTTATTAGTAGTAGTGCATGTTTCAGTGGTTGCAGAACAATAACATAACAGTACTAGGTTCATTGATAACGGATATAAGAGTATTTGATTTAATTGTTATTTATGGGTTTAATAAGCCTTGTTCGGATTAATTGTGGCTAGCCACACTTGTTTTTTTTTTTTTTTTCTGGGGAGGTGATTAAGCAAGCCCCGAAGTCATAGGAGAGAGCTCATGATTTGACTGTTGGTGAATGATGATGATGATGGTGATGATTATGATGAGGAGGAGGAGGAGAAGGAGGATGATGAGGTGAAGGATGATGAGGTGAAGGATGATGAGGTGAAGGATGATGAGGATGAGGTGAAAAGATGATGAGGTGAAGGATGATGAGGTGAAAGATGATGTGAAAGATGATGAGGTGAAGGATGATGAGGTGAAGGATGATGAGGTGAAGGATGGTTAGGTGAAAGATGATGAGGTGAAGGATGAGGTGAAGGATGAGGTGAAGGATGAGGTGAAGGATGAGGATGACAAGCGAGACACTTCTTTCTGGTGGTAAGTAGGCAATGGGTGATAAATAGCATAAGCATAATAATCCACAATATAATAATCCACAATATATCACTTAGTATGCCCTCCTAGATCAACCCACCAACATTGGTATTTACAATGGCTCATATCAAGGTTGTTTTCTCCCAAGGTGGCCATGGGGTTCAAACCTGGGCGCAAGGAGAGAGAAGCAGATGGCAGTTACGAGCTGACTCCCACCGATCGCAGAGATTTGGATCTGGGATGATCCGTGGCAGTGCCAGTGATGGGTCAAGATAGGTTTTGTAGGATAGCACTGGGAAATCCATTGAGATAGAGATAGTATGAGATATCTAACCCAGTGATGGGTCAGAATCAGAATAATAACTTTAGGAACGAATGGATAGTACTCAGAGATATCCATTCGTTTTTTTTGGGGGGGAAATGATGGGGCCCCATTCCCATGGAAGCGACCACCAAACTATTGGGGTTTCTTCTGGAAGTAGTATGGGAGGCTTGTGGGACTTTATAGGGTCCCATCATTGGAGGGGCCCTTACAAAATCTACCAAATCCATGTATATCCCAAAAGGTGGTCAAAGATTCCATTATTTTCCAAGATATTCCGAGGTACCCCATTCAATGCACTGGTCAATCGCCAATACTCGTGTTTCTTTTGGATTTATTTAAGGGCGTATACCCCTTTGCAGACACACATCGAAATATATACCTTCAATTATATCCCATATATCCCATTCTGTATCCATTGTTTAATGGTATGCATATATATATATACTCCTAGTTGGTTGAATCCTCATTACATTCCACCACATTCCACCAATCCACATCTATAGTGCGATACATCCTTTTAAACTGGTGGGAAACATCCTCCACTATATCCCTATCCCATTTTCATCAATTGGTGGGTTTCCCATATTGATTTCCCAAATTTCCATGCATTGGTAGCAGGCAACAGGCTACTTTACCGTGACAGATTCCGACCCTGTTGGGCGACGAGCCTGGAAAGAAAGGCCATGCGGTGCCGTGTACAAAGTGATGTTTGTCGTCTCAAAATGACCTTCCAGGTTGGTACGTGGGTAATAGAATTCATGATCATGGCTGATCATGTACAGATGGATTTTCAGATGTATACATACCATACCATACCATACAATGCCAAAACATTCCATACCATGCCCACCATACCATACCATCACATACCATACCATTCCTTACCATTCCTTACCTTACCTTACCATATACGCCCACCAATGTGTCAAACATGGCTGGCTGGGAACTCCCCACACTAAATGGAAGTGTTAAAAAGAATATCCTCGAACTGACTCGGATTGATCATTGTCATGTTTGATTTCGGGAGGGTAACCAAACTTAAGCGTTACTAGTAATATGAATGTGTTAGCAGATGGGAATGGCATTGAAGAATGTTTGTGATTTTTACAACGGAGATCTGAACTAATCTCTACCCCCAATCACAAAACACCACCCTCCCCAAATCTAAACATGGTGATCTATTTCTATTATTAGTTATTTTTCCGGTATTTAATAAAAAGATATAAAAACTAAAACCTTAATAAGAAAATATAACTGGCGATTTCAAAATTGACTAAATCCACAATTAGAATCTATTTTATATATTGCCTTGCCAAAACCTGCGTTTCGAAGCTTTCCCCCTGGTAATCAAATAAAAACCTTAATGAAAAAAACAGAAATTGTGGGCTACCCTAATAGAAAACATCAGGTGTGACCCTTTTTTAGTAGGGGGTAGAAATCAATATTTCATCATCCTGTTCTCATTGATTTTCAATTTCCACAATTAAGAACACAAGTGTAACCACCAAAAAGACCCGAAAGTGCCACTCCACTCCTATTTTTGTTAGATGGGGGAGTTTTTAGGAATAGGGGGTAGAGATTATTGAAACATGATTCAAAAAACAGAGATCCATAAACGTGCAATGAACATAACCACAGCACAGTTTGGTGCCTTGAATTTTGAGGCGGACACCAAAGACATCACATGATTTTCTGGCCAGCTGCAGCTGCAGCCCGTCAAGTGCTTGAATGCTTCGATTGAACAAAGGAGACTGGCGTTTTTCGGGGGATGCGCGCAGCGGGACAGCCAGCCATCCACGGTGTCATGCCAGTCAGTGGAGGATCCGGGGCATAATCATTAGTTTTAGGTTTCGCGTAGATCAACTGTAGCTTCATGACACTCACGGTTGACATGAAGTGCGAAGTTGACTCAAATCTGTCGCTGTAATATGTCAACAAAGATGGTGGTTGATCGATCGCAAATTGAAGTACATAAGTTTGACAATGGACAATCGCACGTCATATTCGGGTCCTATTCATCCAGCGGATTTCTGGCTCAAAAAAGCCGCCCCGTTCCCATTCTTCTACCTTTTTAAAGGTCCAATCGTCCTCGCCTTGTACCCTGGCTTCGAAGGTCAGAGTAGGCCGGGCTGACCTCCTGGTCAAATGGCGAGACAACCTCTCAATCCAATCCTTTTTTATCCTCTTATTGCTGTAAACACCTCCATCCGCGACCCCAAAAAGAATCGATTCAATACTAAACCAGGGGGTCTAGAGAAAGGGGATTGGATTTCATGCCAATGCATGTTTTGCGCTGCTGTTTTTTTTTGATTCGGATTCAAATTGTAGCTGAGCGCAGCTATTGCGAAACTGGTGGTTTGGGTTGGTGTTTTTTGAAGCCCCAGGGTGCATCACCGCAATACTCCCTTCTCTAGAGCAACAATGGAGCTCCAAATCATCAGTTCAAATTTTCATTGCCAGGTAAGATATTTGGGATGGCCGGTATGGCATCCAGAACTCCTATAACGCCTCATGAGTTGAATCTTGCCAACATATTAAAAATTATAGGCTAAATCATAGGTGTATATATATGATATACATGTATGTATATTTGCATTCAATTATGTATACATGTATACACATCCATGAACAGTCCTATGTTTGGGGGGATGATCCACCTTTGACCCACACGCGGAGTACCCCTTGGTGCTTTCGTGTTGGCTCAGGTAGCTGGGGGCAACAAGATGGGCTGCCGGCAAGGTCGTGCCGGCGTGGACGGAGTGCAAGATATCCACCCACACTCAAGTGGTCACTGGGCCGTGAAGGAATTGTTTGAGTCACAATGACTAATTGCTAATTATTGTTGCTTATCATTTATATGTTGTTTGGATGTGCGGATTGAAACCAGTATAGTTCTGTATATGGTTATAGACTGCATATGACTGCATGAATATGCATTAAATATGTATGTGTATATTATATATATATATATATATATATATATATATTGCGTGTGTATTATTTCTAGCGTTTCCTGTGTTTATTGGGGAACGTTATTGTTGAAGCAAACGGAGGAACAACTCCACAGCCGCTGATGGCCACAGCCTTGTGGGTCCAGAATTTCCAAGTCTCCAACTGTTTGTTTCCCACTGGTGGGTTGATTCATAGGGGGGTTCCTCCCATTCAACCAATAGATGACAATAAAATACAAGAGAGAGGGAGAGAAGGCGATGGAGAGAGCAGAGAGAGAGAGAGAGAGAGAGAGAGAACATACCAAACCAGCTCCTCTTTTTTCCTAAAAGCCTATATTCCTGGCCCTGTTGTAGTTAACAAAAAGAACATGCAATGGAGAAAAACTATTGTGGAGCGTTCATGGGATGTGAAATGAAGCCGTGTTAACTTATTTTCCGTCTATTTGGCAGGGTCTATGTTGTTAGTTGGGGGGAGGGGAGGGTATATGTTTACAAATTTTGAATATTCATATGTGTGTGTTTTTCACCCTCTTTATTATAAATTCTCATAGATGTTTAGATTTCAGTATGTACACCTTCTGGAAACCGAACATGGATGGAAAATTGCCCGTCTACATCTGTGGCATTCTAGTTTGTTTCTTCCCTCCCACTAATCATGACCATGCTTGTTTACAAAGCAATATGACGTGGTTTGTAGTTTCTTATGTTTTTGTTTGGCCTCATACAGTATTTGATACAATTTGGAGTTAGAGCAAACGAAATCAGTGTTGACATATAGCGTATCAGCGGGTATTTCTGAAGGTAATCCACATTGACGAACGACCAGATTCAGCTTGAGCGTATCTCCTGGTAGCCTCAGGTCAAGTTATAGTGTCATAACTGCTTATAAAGCATCCAAAAGAATTCCAACTATGGGCTGTCTAGATTGCAGTACATGTAACATGTGTGTGCATTTGCCTATGTATTCATACATACAGTATAGAATAACATATTACAATATATTGTATATATTATAATATATATATATATTAATATTATATATATATATATATGTTGATGCATATGCGTGTGCATGTAAATATATGTTTATATGTGTGTTGGCATATATACATATATACACAAGTTGTGTTGCAACCTGCGTTGACTTGCTTCATCATCTTTTTGTTGCTTTGCATTCTTTGCCCCATTAAGTGCCTCTTTAGCCCCCAAAACAAGAAAAAAACAACTAATGCCCAGCTCCGGAACAACACACTTGCGTTCATTCTTTTTTGGGACGCTGTCCCAAATTGAGTGTTTTCATGTGCTTTTGTCATGTGGGTTTGTCTGAAAATAGGGCAATTACTACTAATTACCTCGTTCCGTCCGGCTAGTCATCATTTTGCCGATTAGTTTGATAGCTATCAATTGCTGTGTCCCCCAATTTTCAGACACACACTCACACGCACACACACACACGTTTCTAGGTCTCAAACTAATTAAACGAGAATCTCCCCAAGTATGAAAGCTATGATTAGTTTTATTTGCCAGATGTATCTTTATTTACCCAAGTGGTTTTCCCCCAAACTCACCAGCACAGCCACCCCGAAACGTCCCCGGCCGAGGATTTTGGACCAAGAAGAAGGCGGATGAGTTGCAGGATGCCGTGGATGCAGTCTTCAACAAAGCAGGTCAGCATGGGAAATGGCGCCAGGCCAGTGAGTAGATATGGAGAATATGCTGGTTGATATTGGTTAAGAATGGTGAATACTGGATAATGAATGTTAGTAATATATAATGGTTAATAGATGTAAATGATATGGTTACTGTAATATTATATATATATGATATCATGGTGGTGAATGGTTGATACTCACCGGATTTAATGTGGTTTACCCAATGCCATAAACCATCCCCAAAAATCCATTCCAATAGTGGGTTTATGATTGGGTTTCCCATATCAAAATCCTGCACCAGTTGGTAAGTATTTGGAACTATGAACCCCCGTAAATACTGGGATAGTGTGGGGATTTTAGCCATCTACCCAACCAGTGCAGGATTTTGTCCATCCCACTAGCCATTGATGAATCCCTTTGGTCAACTATCCAGTGATTCCGATATGATGATAGAGGGAGGTTTCATGGAACCAACGAAAACAATACATTGGGGATGTTGATTGTCAATGGATGTTAATGGGATAGAACCATATGGAATAGAATGGCTAGTACCCTCCGGTGTCATCAACAATGGCCAGCTCAGAAATCCCCGAACAAGGTTGCGCATGTCATGGAACGCTTGAATGGGCGATTTCCCATTGCTATGTTTAATTACCAGAGGCTATATGTAAAACCCACATGTGGGTAGGGAATTCTATATAGAATTTAATGGATACTCCATGTGTATTTGGAGTTAAATATGCTTATAACATCTTGTAGCCCACTTAAGGATAAGTGGGATGCACTTCAAAGTTGCTCACGATCTCAAACCTGGAAGTGCAATGAGTTCTGGGCTGCCAGGTGAAGCATTGTGTGGCATGACGTTCTCATTTACCATCGCAGATCCGCGAATTTCAGGCAGGCTTCGCCTTTCTTGGTGGCTGCAATCTTTGGTTGATGTGTCAAACCTTGCAATATCTAATAATGATATATAGTGTACAGTCTGTACAGTAGATTAGATGTACCAACAATAGTAATAGCTATTAAACAATTAAACAATAATTGACAACAAAAGTGTATAAAATCCTTTGTTCACGCGTAGATTTTCGGGGATATTTCAGGGCTTGAAGCCTCCAAGACCTGTCAGGGTGTCCTTTGATTGGATGCTCCTCTGGCTTCGGAACCCTATGCTCCTCGGCTGAATCTCCAGCTGCAAGCCCTGAAAGTGATGAAGCATGAGGATTACCCTGTAAACTAACAATTTGCAATGGAAAATCAACATTTTGTAGATAAATAAATGAACGAACCCAATGGGTCAGAATCTCTACCCCCTAATACTAAAACCACCCCCTCCCCAAATAGTAAACACGGTGATCTATTTACAGTAATCATTTTTCCCGAATGCGTAGCAAGGGTTCCCATTTCACTCTGGGGGTTTGGGGGTTGAGGGTGTGTTCGCCAGATGTTGCGCAACCGTCCGCAACCGTTCGCAACCGTCCGCAACCGTTCGCGTGAGGACGNTTTTTTGCGAATCGCATTGTCAGGGCTGCGTCAAGTGGTGAGAACGTGCAAATCGTGTGGCAGGAGTGGCACTTTCTGACAGGGGATGTCGCAACGTCGTTGTCTATGGGGGAAGCTGCAAAAGTGATTCTGTTTTGAGCTGTCGAAACGTCGTTGTCTATGGGGGAAGCTGGAACAGTGATGATGTTTTGGACTGTCGAAACGTCGTTGTCTATGGGGGA
>BGPT01001102.1:102652-159886 GCA_003297045.1 Symbiodinium sp. clade C Y103
AGTCCGGCAGTGCCCACTGGGATCTGGAGCTCGCGGTTGAAGTCCGGCAGTGCACACTGGGATCTGGAACTCGCGGTTGAAGTCCGGCAGTGCCCACTGCGATCTGGGGCTGGCAAATGAAGTCCGGCAGTGCCCACTGGGATCTGGAGCTGGNAGTGCCCACTGCGATCTGGGGCTGGCAAATGAAGTCCGGCAGTGCCCACTGGGATCTGGAGCTGGCAGATGAAGTCCGGCAATGCCCACTGCGATCTGGGAGCTGGCGAGGAGGCGGGGGAGAAGGAGAAGGAGAAGGCGGACAGGCAGCTCTGATAAAATCTAACAACCCTCACCTGGCAGGTGAGGAAAAAGCTGATGCACTTCACTTTGGGTTCATTGATTCATGTCGGGAACTTGCTGTGCTTTCTGTGCAACTCTGAAAAAACTTGATTCATGATTGGCTGTAATTAGTTTGTTTCCTTCCACCCGAGTTGTCCAGGATTGCAAGGGTTCGCACCAGTTCTCCGTTGGACTTCCCGCTGTTCCGTTGCCCTTTGTGGCTGAATGAGACCCGCGGCCCCGTGGCTTCTTCGCGGCACCCGGAGTCTCACTCTCTCCTTACCCTTGATCAAAGGCAGGTTCGGATGACCTGCAGGGTGGTAATGTTTGTTGCTTTGTGGGCCCCATCATCTATAGTTATGTATCTATAGACTCTATAGATCTCTATAATTTATAGATATGTAGGATGATCCACATAGTTCACCAGTGGGGTCATGTAAATCAGTGTTGCTTCCTTCGCTTCTTTTCTTTTCTCTGTGGAAAGCGGACTGGATCGATAAAAAAATCTGTGGAAGTCCAACGGTCCCTTTCTCCCGGATCACCGTGCGCTACAATGGCTATTTCTGTGGAACTGTTTCAACATTACTAATTTCATTGGATTTCAGTCTGCAATGGTTCGGCCACCTCAAGAATGACGCGTTTTCTGTTTGTTTCAGGTGGTTTCAGGTTTGTAGATTTTCTAGATTCTGCAATTCTAGAATCTGGAATTGCATGATCATTGGTGGTTCTCCACCTCTGAAAAGGACATGGGGACTGGTTGTCCCCGACATAGGCACATGTGCTGGATACTTCGGGCCAACAGGATTCACATATCAAATCATATTCCGAGACATATCCATAAAAACAAAGGTTGGTTCCATGTTATAATTCCTATGGCATCAATAAGGTCCCTGGAATACAGTGTAATTACAGTATTTACATCAACAACTAAGCACCAGGATAATTAGTAAAACACATTGTTGTTTTCAAACGATGATGAATGTTTCATCTTCACTGAGAAAGGGATCTCGACCTCACCCTGACAGGGTGGGTTTTCAATAAGTCTGTTTTTGTGGAAATTTTGCATCTTTAAACGGCATTAACATTTCAGAGGGGCACAAAGACATGTGATTTTCCTTCGTTTCATACGATATATTTATGACACTGACCACCCATATCCTGGATGTGCTGAAGATGATTCCATATATTCCAATTGGTGAAATCAAGTCAAGTCCACTATTTTAGGGGAATCTAGTCAGCTGTTTTGTATGCTATGGCACCAGCCAATCCAAGATATGGTGGCAGCTGGTGTTGCTCTCCGGCGCGGTAATCCCGAGTTGCTACTGCTCAGTGAATCACCTTCAGCATGCCTTTCACGCGAGGAACACCCCGCCTTTGCCGTGCGGAGAAAAAAACTCAGATTGACATTGGACATCCATGGATTTCCATGGACATCCCCAGCGATTTTTAGTTTCAAATCTCCTGATATTGAAGGGCAATCGTCGTTCCACCCGGGGATGATGATCCACAAGATATCCTAGGTTTGGTTGAAGGCAAAACTCGACGGTACCCACAATATCTTTAAGGAGAGGAACGCCCATGGTTTCCACATGTTTCCACCAAGAAATGCCTCAAATTAATCCATTGAAGCCATGCTTTCATTTTTAAATCCGTATTTGGGATTGATATCAAGATGACATATTCTCCAGGCGGATTGACAGCTCAAACTTCGAAGCCACGAGATTGAGTCAGTGTCACATGGGGATACGACTGCAATGATGGGTCATGCCATGCAAAAAAATATGAGAGGAGTAGAGCCAAAAGTGCTGGAATGGAGTTGCATTACACCTAATGCCCAGTACCACCAGTACCAGTTTCAGACTGGCCGTTGATCTTGAGAGAGCTGAAGTTGAGATGAAAACCACTCGGAACATTGAGGGGTTTTACGCCCCAAATAAGGGTTGACATCCTGGATGGGGGGGTATGATTCCCATCACCGGCTCCCAAAGATCAAGTCCTTTGGCACATGGCAATGGAAACTCCCAGCTTTATATAGATGGGAACAATCTTGTACCATGATGTAAATACATAGGTGCTTTTCCAGCCATGTTAAATTACTGGAGGACAAAGGGGTTTCTGAATAGACAGAGAGGTGGTTGTGACTCATTTGGTGACCTACTTGGAGGTGGCAGTGCATGGTGGATCGGCTGTAAAGCAGCTACTGTAGATCCTCTGGCAATGGGTGATTTGCGGATGTTTGTGTACTGGAGGTATTTCAATCAATGTCAGTGTATTACAATATATCATACGAACATTGCAACATTAGTTTGCAGATATAGTCACCCCAAAAAACTTGGATGATATTTTTCCCACAATTTCCAGGTGTTCGACTTTTCCAACAGGTTGTTTCCTTGTTGTCCAAGGCTTTAGAAGTTCGCTCGTTGTTCTGGAGCCCAGTTTGTTGAGGTTTCCGGGGTGCCAGTGACGGCATGGCATCCAAAAAGAACAGATCCATGCACTAAACCACTGGATCCATGTTTGAAAGAATCTTATATCTTTGGGGTATACTGAGCATGAGTAAAGATTTGGGGGTTGAACACAGGTCCGGTTCAGAGATTCTTGAGGTACTTAGTATGAAGGAGAAGGGAATTGCTGAAAAGAGAGCCTCCCTGAAGAAGATAGAAACGGTAAGTCACAATCGGAAGAATTGTGGGGAATAGTTGCTCTATTTTTGGGACCCTGTTCGATGTGATACTAGTCGCACTACTGGCCCCACTACTGGTGGTACTTTGATAAATCTCTAGACAGAGCTAGTGGCAAACCCACTGTCATAAACATCTAATGTCAGTTATCATTTGGGGATGACTTGAATCCCAGCCAGTTGTGGTAAGTCATGGTAAGTCATTGGCAGTTTTGGTGAGTTCCACACTGAAATTGTGGTGAATTGACCAGAGACTGATGTGTTCTGGAGAGTGCATATGGAGGTTTCCTAAAATGGGGGGTACCCCAAATCATCCATAATCATCCAAAATTCGAGCGTTTTAGTATCGAAACCCATAGTTTTGGGGATCCCACATTCAGTGGAATTTTGGAACACGCTAAGCCATACCCTAAGCCTTGGTGTTCGCACAGAAAAGTTCAGATGATAGAATGAGGGATGTTTCGTTGGTAAATCAGATTTTATTTATAAGAACATTCCGCATAAAACAGTGGATGTCCAACTCCCAGAAAAAGGCTGGATCCGAGAATAGTGTAGAAATCATAGCTGTTTCGAAAGCCATCCAACTCATTTGGCTTCCCAAAACCTTTCAAACTTTTGGAACAGGCCTGACAATGAAAAATACAGGCAGCATACTTGTACCCCACCAGCCCAAGCTGGCACTTTTTTGTGGAAGTGGTTGGTAAGGCCAACCCGTGTCCAGCTTCTTTGTTTGAGATTTGAAGAGGCGTATTGTGTTGCATCCTTTCAGCAGTTTCCTTCAGGCCGGGATTTCAGGATGCCTCTTTGCAGCCGAGCCGCGCGTTTGGGAGCCTCAGATGATGCAATGCATGGTGGAAGCCGCTCTTCGATGATCAAAGTTTCCTTAAGGCTGGCCATTGCCATTGCCATTGGTCATTTTCAAACATTGAACGCCCAATATTTCGCACGGCTTCGCAAGTGACACTAGCTATAAGCCGCTTATAGCCAAGTTACCACAACAATGGTCACCCCTTGTGTGCCTGTGCGTTTGCGTTGATGTGGTGCCAAATGGCGTGCCCATGCCTGTTTGCAAGCAAATTCACCAATCATCCACTCCAAGATGTTGAAGGTCGTTTGGCCATGACATGTCTGAATCAAAGTTCCTCCATTCCATGATGTTCCATGTGGTTTGGTTCAAGGATCAGCTTGATACGTTGCCTCCCACGGTCCCTAGCATGCCCTCCCTCCGGCGCCGCGGCACCGCGCTGCTGTTGGCCGCTGCCTTCGCCGTTGCTGCGGTGTTTCGCAACGGAAGCAGCGCCTTCAGCGGCTGCGGCTGCGAGGGTCGACATGTGGCCGTGCAGATTCGGGCAGTGAAGGCATCTGGGTGGGAAGGGGGGCCGGAGTTTTGAGACAAGAGCTTTTGGACAATCAGTTGGCTGAGAAGTAGCTAATAGGATGGAAGTATATATATATATATTATTATATTATATTATATATATATATACTATACACCTTGTAATTTTAATATACTATATCCCTATTTTTATGCATGTTGTGATGGTCTTTTTCTGATGGGTTGCCTTCACAGTTTGGTTTCAAAGTTTTATTCGTGCACATTGTTCCTGATCTCCTGGCTGTTGGTTGATCTGCTTTATATCTCTTTCCGAGCCTGGCATGCTCAAGACTCCGGATTCTTGGGGAATTAGAAGTCATCAAACACATCATTTCGATTCATTTCTTAGGTGGTGGGTACCTGATAAGACTCTGTGTCAAAAAAGGGTGGTAGTTCAAATAAGCACTGAGCTCAAACATCGTTTATCGAGGCCGAGGCGCCGGTGACGGAAGCGCCCAGGGGCGAGACGACGCCGTCGAGCCGGGAGGAACAGTTGCTGAGGGAGGTGACCAGCAACACGCCTGGCATCTTGGCAGCTGGTGCGGTTGAAACATGTTGAAACATCTTGACACCTCCAATTCTTCAGGGTTGAAACATGTTGAAACATCTACGATAGGGATAGATATAGGGTATCTCATGGTTGGTAGTTATCTGGATTTTATTTATGTTGTTATTTCAACAGTATGTCCTACAAAAAAATGAAGAGAATCGAACAGTTGACGCCTCGGGAATATAGCACAACATATAGTCTAAACAACCAAGCCATTTTGGGCTTGCACATGAGATCCTTTCCCAGGAGGTATTCCCTGAAATACCTTGAACTATAGCTAAAATGTGTAGTAGGTGTATTAGGATTGAACATCCAAGGAAAAAAGGAATATCACAAGGTCCGGTGGGATATGGAGAAGATATGATCCAACCATGATTCATACGGGCGGAAACCAAGACTAAGAAGAATATCCGGGAGCCAGGACGATTTGCTGTCCGGCCCTGTGTTGCAACCGGCCCACCTGACCTGTTTCAGTGACGTTCAAAGGAACTGACCATCTAATATCATGTCAATGACTCAAAGCTCATACCTTGACTTAATCGATTGTAGCTTGGGGAGTCACTTGATGAATGATGAACCAGCCAGTTGAAATTTGATATTCCCAATTTATTGGGGATTAATTATGGTTAGTTGATGGTTAGTTGACTCATTTTAAGATGATGTCAAATAATTCCATCTAATCTTTAACTACTACAGCAGCATACTTTTGTCCAAACTTATCATTCCCACCATCTTCCATGTGTTTTTCGCGCATGCAAATTTCGCTCGGCAAGAGGCTTGGCGCGGTCCACATCGCCCAAGGAGGGTCAAGAGGATGGTGGCATCAGGCCAGGTGGGATTACCATTCTCCCAATGTTTCGGATTTATTGAGATTTAATGGTGTTTATTGGGATTTTCAAAAGTTTGACTGCAATGGGATTTATCTAATGGGTTTTGAAGGGGTACAACCAATATTATCCCAATGTTTCGTGATATAGGTACCCTTCGGCCATTACAGGGGATTTACCAACTAGCCATGTTTGATTTTTGGAGGAAACATCCCAGTGCCAGGGACACAGTTCTTATTGCCAGGTGGGGCCGTCAAAAAGCTCTGGCTGAGTCTGTCTGAAAATTGGGTACATTCGCAATTTTGGACACTGAGAGACAGTGGATATGATGACTAAACCAGGGGATTTGGGGGCACCCCATTTTCAGATAAACTCGAATCTGTCAAACTAATATATATATATATATATCTACTGTATATGTTATATATAATATATATATATATATATTTATTTATTTATAGAGATCCATCATTAAACATCAAGCATAAAGAGATATAATATCTATATTCTAAGAAATTTGCCATGTTACATCCGCCAACCCCTGGTGATCATAGGCTACCTTCCCTAGGCCCAGTGCCTAATTTCAGGTGGTTGGAGCCATTCCCTCCAGTAACCAGCTATGACCATTCTAGTTCCAGTAGGTGGATATGTTCATCATCTCAATTTTGGTCCTCGTTTTTCAGCAAAAATACCCGTTGATTTACCTCTTAACATGGAGATGTTCCATAAAAAATGTTAGTTTTACCAGAGGGTACATTAAAAAAATAGCAATTCTATGTTGTTGGCGATTAGAAAATCCCATTTGCTGAAGGCTACGGGCCATTTAATGAGGGATGGGCAGATGGGGCCGTTTCACGAGACAAAGCTAAAACCTCAAATGAAGTTAAGATCAACCAAAAGGATTCCCTTTTATGCAATGATTGCTGGGATGGTCTTACTTTTTCCTGGCACATGAATGGACACAAGAAACAAACATGAAAAATCTGCAACCAGGTAACAGTTTGACTTGATTATGATTCTGAATCAACTACATGCGGGCTCATGAAATCATAAATTCGGGTACTTCCAAATGATCTATTCGCGGTAGTCCTCCATTTTAAGAGCCTCCCACAGCTGATACAGCTCCTGCCGTTCATGTCAACGACCAGGCTGCTCTTCCCACCAGAGCCTCACGAGAGTGTCACCTTCGCTTTATGGTTTGGACCATTGCCTTGTTTCCAGGCCCGCGGGAAATGGCAGGAATTTGGAGGGGCTGATGGCAGCTAGCACATGTCAATTGCTAACATGAGAATTACTGTAAACCGTTTCGCCACAAGATGATTGGTGCTTGGGAAGAAATTCCCAGAATGTGTTGATGGAAAAAATGCAAACCTATATATTTCATGGTAAACACTTTGGCAAAAAACATGGGTTTCCAGTTCCTGTAAATCAATTCATTGATATATGTATACATGTGTATATATATATAATAACATATATATATATATGTGCATATGCATGTGTACGTTATGAATATATAGATTACATAGCACGTATTTTTTTTGTCAGGGCTTCAGGCATTTGGGGTTGAATGCGCGCAGGTGGGCACCTTCAGATACTGCTTCTGCTTGTCTCAGACCATGGTGCTGACCGGCTTCCTTTTGGCCTTAGCAGTGGCCATCATGGGACCTGAGATTCTGATGGCGCCCAAGCGCTATGGCGGACCTTGACTGACCCAGGGATGCCAACGTAGTGTGCAACAGGATTTGCCAAATGAAAGAAGCGAGTTGGGAGGATCAGAATTTGTTTCTTTATTTTCCATTATGCTGTTCTTGTTTAAGTCACCATGTGCCTATCCACATGTTACCTGCTTCATGATGTGTTGAGAGTGGTTTCTTTTGCAGATGGGAGTGAAATTGATAGCATCCCAATCCATTTCATGTCATTGGGGCAGAGAAGTTGCAGGCCATATATGCCACGTTGCACATATCTCCTTCAATGAAATGTTTCCATGGCAGACAAGAAACACAACCGCGCCCAGAGACGCAGACAACTGCTGTTTTTCATGCAGCTGCGAGACTAAGTCATTCGCAGGCTTGCATCGTGGGGCCAGGTGTACCAAGCATCAGGCGTCCGACGAAGGTTTGCCGGACGAATTTTCTACACCGGCCGTGGTTGAAACAAGGACCACAGCAGCGTTGGTTGGGACGCAATGAACCTGTGGAGTTTTAGCTTTAGCATGCTTTAACCAATTTGTAAGCCCTCGTAACTCATAACTTGCGTATACTTGCATAGATTTTATAAGCCAGCTACTAAGCATTTGCATCCACTTACTATAACTTCAGGGACCCTGCCTCAAGGGTGACCTGTGACCTCCACGTCATGGTCGGGTCCCTCAAAGCAATCGTCCAAGGTGGCGGGTGGTGAACGTGGCTTCCACGTTGGGGGCGCTCAGTGTGGTTGAGGAGTCCTCAAAATCTTTTGATCATGGAGGGCTTTAGCATGATTTCGCCAACAATTGTCTTGCTGTTGTTGTTTTTTCTGGTGGGATTTTTGGATATATACAGATATGTGTCACCCTCCCCCCAACTATCATAGACCCTGCCAAAGCGTGGTTCAGAAGACTTTTACTCCAAAACTGTGTGGTTTTTCGGGGTTTATATATGTTAGTTGGTAGGATGGCAAGATGTAGCATGGGAACGGAAAAACCCTGAGTTGTATAGATGGTGTGGTTTGTTTCGAATCAGGTAGCTCCAAGATATGTTGACATTACGTTCAAGGTCCACTATGTGGGCAATTGCAGGACTCAGTCTTCCCCAAGAGCCTTGGCAAATGGCTTGGAAAGTCGTTACAACTGTGTCCCCTCGTCAGCTAAGTTGGTTTATGACATGCTATAACATGTTTATATATAAATAGAATGATTACCTAGATTGACTAGATTGAACTATTTTTTGAAAATGATTGTGCCTATAGTATCCTATAGTCAAGCAACTTGAAGCATACTTTTAGCTAGGGGACACCACCAATTAGGAATCTCACAGGCCAGCGCTTGGGGCTCTCGTCTCCTTGTTTTGCTACCGCGGCCATTTGTAGACCGAGAGTCATCGCCCACCATGCAGCGCTGCGTGGATGAGGCTTTGACAGAGGCAGCCGCCAGCGATGCCATTTCCCTGGCAGCGGCGTTGCGACACTGCGCGACACTGGCGGCTGCTTGTGTGGAGGCGGGAAGTTCTGGAGAAAAACTACCAAACAACAGACAGAGACTGCGATTTACCCCTCCAAACTAGCGATTTAAGATTATATACTTGAATTTAACCTTGAAAACTATGGACTCGGCATGAGTCAACAAATGAACAATGGATTTGGGTGTGTCCTTTTTGTTCCCGGTGTGTTCCTCCAACCTGTGGCCATATTTTTTTCATGGGAACTACGCTGATGATCAAACAGTCCATTGTGGGGTACCCCTGGGTACCCTATATTCAGAAGAAAGAACATGTTGGGAAACTATCTATAAGTACTTGCACAAAGGGCGGACGATTAGCCTGGTGTGATAAGCCTTATAGTAACCCCAAACTAAATGCAGATGCTTTGCCAGTTTGACACTAGGGAATTAGGATGAATTAGGACAAGTGACTGGCAGACATTTGATTTTGAATGGTTTTCCGGATCTACATTGATTCAGTAGAAGGACCTTTGACGTGCACCAGAGGTAGAAATGGGTTGAGAACCCTAGTTAGGAAGTCCCCCAACTGGGTCACTCTTGTGGCTATCAACCATTGACTGGCGGACGACTGAATGCACATGCGAGTGCTTGGGTTGGATGGACGGCTCCCGAAAAAGCCGAGCGGCCAAATCATGCTGCTGAGTACTCTTACACATTATTAAAATCACATGATATTCCATTTTACTGATTGAAAAGTAAAATCCCACTGATTTCTGGCAACCCCCATAAGGTAAAGTAAATGTCTCACTATTTATATAGGTGGCATGTTCCTTGTCCATGTCTTTCTTGGATTCTTTTTGCACCAACTAGGCGCGTTCCCGGGGCTCGCCAGGCAAACTTCATGGAGCCATGGGAGCCACAAAACGTGGCACAGATCTGTGGTTTGAAGCTTCCAGCTGAGGTGTGCCGTCGCTGCGGATGTGGAAGTTGGTGAAAGGCCCATTTGATGACATGACAATGGGGAGATGGCTATGAAAAAGCATAGATTGCATAGATCGCATCTGAAAGATTCTGAGACATTGACCTGGAACTGACTTGGACGATTCCCATTGTGCTGAAGTATAATAGCGAGCTGTCATGGCCGCCTAGGGTATCATCAAAATTGATTTTACATTGGCAGTGCCAGGTTTCAATACTTTTGTGGCTGTGAGTCTGGCACCCTGGTTTCAACACTGCAGTAGCTCGTAGATATGGAATTTGTTCACCTCCTGGCAATATCGGCAATATTTATGATTTGTAGGTGTGTGTGTGTGTGTGCTTGTATTGTAGGCATATCCAGACAAATTTGATATTATATCCCCATCCCATGAAATCCCGACCCACATGTCCTTTGTTGAAAATATGAGAAACCAAAAGGTAAATCATGGTAAATCAGACTGGTAAATCCAGGATGATATTCCCATTCAGGTACTTTGATTATATATACCCATCAATAGGTAAATCGGTAACATAAAAAAGTCAGAATGGCTCCCTGGTGAAATCCTCGGTGGATCCAAGGGCGCAGCTTTGGGTGCCGTGTGGTCGCAACTTTGGGCTTTCCTGGGGTGGTACAACGCGGTGCAGCTCGCTACTTGGCGCTGGGGGGCGGTTGGGTTTGTGGATCCTTGGGGTCCTGAAATGGCTGATGGCTCCAACTTCACTTCACTTCACTGGCGGTCGAAAGGTTGTCCAAAATCGAAAAAACAATGCCTGGGAAACGGCTAGGGGTTTCTTTGGGTCTTGAATATTGTAGGACCTTAATTACGTTACCAGTTGGTTCTTTTTGTGGATAGACAGTGCGTTGCTGATTGATGCTGATTGTGTGGTGATAATCGTTATGGAGCAGCAAACGGAGAACTAGTGGACTTGCTGATCAATATTCAGCCATATTCAGCCTATTTTTATTGCAGTGCGTGTTGATGTTGGTTGTTTGAACTTATCATTGTTGTGGTATGGGTCGAAAATGATCCACAATTGCGTTGACCTTTCAAGCATTGACGAATTTTCTGCTAGGACTTTTCGGTCACTCCAAAGGATCCCACTGTCATGGTCCCTGCTGATCCCAAGGTGATCATACCGTGGGTTTGTCTCTGGATGTTTTCCAGCTCGGTCCTGGGTTTGGCGCGTTTCGCGCGCTTCCAATACCAACTCTTCCGTATCAGTTGCCCGGTGACATCCCGGCGACCGCGCGCTGAGCCACCTCTCGCAACGGATGCATTTATGACATCAATTTGACGATGATGATGGAATCATATGGAATCCTTGAATTTCCAGGAGTCCTAGGAGTTGGTCACCGTTGGTTCTTTCAACCCAACTTGTTTCTGGGTGGCTAGCGAATCCATTGGATAAGCGAACACGTGTTTGGAATTTCTTGTGTCCTGGGAACTTTGGTGATTTCAAAAGGGAGAGATCTTCGCTGGAAATGGTTCTTGCCACTCTTACCAAACGTCCATGGACATCCGATTGTTCCCGCCCTGAAATTTGCATTGATTTTTTTTGGGGGCACTGCTTAGTAACACTTACTTGTGGCAAAAGCCATGTAGAACTGTAGATGGAGGATGAAATCAAACCCTTCTTTGACAAGTACACCCCCCAAGGCATTCAATTTCAGTGTTGTGTTTGGGACGTGCGATTAGCACCAGTGGAAAAACAAACAAAAGTGCTCAATGCAGGACAAAAACAACGTACCGCTTTGGTTTGCGTGGTTGGAATCCCATCCACCTAATACTAAACACATACTCAATACCACCATGTAGAATCCCTGGTTTTGTATTGGATCATATTGGATCTATTTTGGAGTCCATATGTGGAGATATGGGGGGTATCTGATATTATGACGAAAGGATTGCCTTCCTGTAAATTGGATGATTTGTCACCTCTTGTTATGCTTGAGTGTTTGTTCTACCCAGCCAAAATCAAAAGAGATGCGCCTGGGGAATGCATAGATATAACCACCAAATGGCACACATCTCATTGGTCGTGTAATATTCAGACGATTTTCCATCCAACAGATTGGATGATCCCCATTGACCCTGACCTATTGTTAAAAGTGGTTGCTCCACCACCACAGAAGCGAGGTATTGACACGCTGCTTTTGATGCTGTTGTCTATTTTGATTCAGATCGAGGACTCCACGCCGATTGAACAAGGGTCCATTTAGGGCTTTGTCCCCAATTTCCGGGGAGATTGGTTTTGGTTTTGGTTTTTGTGTTGTCTTTGGTTTTGGTTTTGGTTTTTTTGTTGTTGTTGTTGTTGTTGTTGTTGTTGGTGGTGGTGGTGGTGGTGGTGGTGGTGGTGATGGTGGTGATGGTGGTGGTGGTGTCCTGAAGGCATTGCCAATTTGTGTTGGAACCCGCTTCTCTTCAAACCTTATTTAGTGATATTTAGTGTAGGATGATCCTGGTGCAAATTCACTGGGTAGATTGGCTGCAACAACTTGCTTTAAGCACCTTTGATTCGGGGTGGTGACATTTGTCACATGACAGCTCCAGCATGTGCCGGTGCCGTTTTCCGTGGATTTGACACCGTGATGTGTAGGGCTTCAGGGAGCAACGTGATAGGCACCCGTCGCCTGAGATGAATTCAACCCAGAGCACCATGGAGCCGAAAAAATGAAAAGGACCACACTGCTTGATTGAGGATTCCAAGCTGTGCAGATATGTGTTGTTGGCCGTTTAAGGGCCTCAGAAGACGACTGCCTCAGAATTTGATCTTACATCGGGTAAAAGATGGAGATAAAGTCAATAGCTCTCGACCAGGATGTGACAATGCTATCCTCGAAACAAGTCTTCAGATTGTTTCGAGGATTGAAGTTTTGTTTAGTTGGATGGGTGATATCTTGCTCTTTCCAGGATTGGCCTGTAAACAGCACACACTGGCTGCAAGATCGCGTTGTATGGCGGCCGGTTTGTCAGCCCGGTTCCGGCGGATCTGTAAAGGCCAAACTGATTGGAGCAGGCTCTACTTTGAAATTCCCGCGGGATCTATTTTCCAGTTGAGAGAGTATAGGAATGGAAAGGGTCGTCTTTGAGATTCGCACGTTGCTTTCTGGTAGACTCTTGAAGGAGCGCCACGAGCTCCAGATTCAGGATGATTCAGGGACAAGTTGCTGCGGGAACAAGTCTTCAAATGCTTGGATCAGGGATGGCTGCAGATCGAAGTCAAGCATTTACAACTGGCTGCAAACAAAATCAACAGTTGCAGTATTCCATTTTTGTTCCAGAGTATCAAGCATTCCTGTTTTGATGTGTTTTGCTGGCAACACATTTTCTTGTAACCATATGTGCCATATGATTCTTGGTTCGGTTGTTTCTTTTATTTTTGTGCAATTTTGTGTAAGGCCACGAGAGGGTGTGCTGGATAGATTGAGGTTGAATTGTTGGGTTTAAGGGTTTGTTTGGGCACCCTGGTTCTCGCTGATCCCACCACATGTTCGAGGATTCGTTTCTTGGCATTGCATCATGGCTACAGGCTACAGGTGTCTCCATTGCACACTTGTCACAATAGTTCACGTTCTCCTGGAAGCCTTGCATGCAGCATCTTAAGCATGCCAAACACAAAGTCTCCAGATGGGTTTGTTTGAACATCAGGTTACTAATCCAAATGTTGATGGTTTTTCAATCTATCATTGGCTTCCCTGTGATTTTTGTGTTTGGGGCGTATGCTCGGTTTTCTGATCCAAATGATGACTCCTTTGCGCTCTGGGGAACGGTTTGTGATGCGATGCTGATCACAAGGGCCACAAGGGACTTGGTCAGGTTGTTTTGACAGGAATTATGGGGTGAGAAGGGGGGAACAGATTTGTGTGAAACCATGAGTGTGCGTCTGTGCCATGATAAAGATATTGATTAGTTTCCCCATCACAGGCGATGTTCATCAAGCCACTGATAGGGATTCATTTACAGTACCAATTACAGGAAATCAATGATGATGAGATTACCATACCCTATATACCATTCTTTGACCTTAGCACATGTGAAAACCATCAGTGGAAATGGGTGCTGTCAAACAGGAAGATGTAGTAGACAGGGCAGAAAAGGGTTGCTCCTTTGGTTCATGAGCACTGGTTGCTTCTCTGGTTTGTAGCAGGTATTCTCAGGTCGGTTTCTCGGTCCAGACAAGGATTTCAGACATTTCAATGTGATTTGCAGAAGTTTTTGCATAAGTTTGTGTAAATCAATTCTGTAGGTCGATTTGCTTGTTGACGCAAGTTCTGAAACGACCTGCTTTGTCACATCTGTTGGTGCTCATCATCCCTGCACTGTCCAGGACATTTTCACATTATGTGCTCAATGTTTGCACTCCGGTTTGAGCAAGTTCCTCGGCAAATGAATTGGGGACGCCAGTGCAGAGAAATTGTACTTGAATTGGCTTTTTGAGAGCTGAGAAGAAGCCATGATTGACTGGTGTACATGTTCCAAAATCCCTAAAAAACAATAACAAAGTGTTTTAGCAACGTTCAGTAAGATGGCGCATTCCATTGATATGTTCTTTTTGTTTTTAAAACTGCAACTCGTCCATTTTGTTGATGTTTATTCTTGAATCCTACACCTATAGAACCCTTGACCCTCCAGCAACTCTTGGATTGCTGAACATGATTCCCATTGGTAAATGCACCAGTTGGGGAATCTACTGGGCTTTGTTGCTTTTTTTTTTTACCCTTCAGTAAACTAACATAACAACAGACAATCCAGCATGTTTCCATATTTTTCCTAGGGAACCATGGATTTCCATAGTGTTTTCATTTTTTTTCTATATTTTAAGACAGACTCCCGGTCCTCTCAGGCGCAACTCCACGTTTTTTCCCAGTTCCCAGGTCCGTGCGGAAGTATTTCCGTCTCGAGCGGGACCTGCAGCGAGCCACCACCTATATTGACTATCGCAAAGCAGAGGAGGCGCACAGAGCCCAGTTACCGTCGGAAGAAGACTGGATACTGTTCAGTGATGTTCAGTGCCTCCGCTTGCAAGTTGGAGATCCATTAGATATATCATGATATATCTAGGATCTAGAACGATCTCTCCCTTTCTCCCTCTCTCTCTCTCTCTACTGTAAATATATATATATATAGATATGTCACATTATATGGATAAATAATAAATATATTTAAAGAGACCCATAAACCCAATTGAAACATTGGTGCCACCACGGTTGACAGGACTCGGACTTGTTTTCCACCGGTCCAGGCCATGCAACACTTTCGCTCCAAGCTCGGGTCGCAGATCTGCCGCCGGCCTTCTGGGGCGCGTTTGGCTTGTAGCTGCGAGGCACTGGGGATGTGGTTGCTAAACCGGTGGTTGGTTGATGATGAAGTCCAACATGCATTTGTTTGTGGTTTGTTTCATTGTTTAAGGGTGGATATAAGAAAAGATGGCTGGTTGATGATGGTAGGGGGTTAGAGAATGTTCATTATCCATGAGCATCTGGTTCTTAAGCAACTGGTAGAGTGCAATGATGGAGGTTTTTGAAAACTGCCCAAGTTGTTTACATTCAAAGCGGGCTACGATACCAAAAACCCTGCCCCTTCAGTGGTGAGGATAGTGTTGCTTACAATCTCCTAAGAACCACGAAACACACACAATGATGCTACTTGGGTGTGCATCGGTGTGCAGTTTCAGCTATTGCTTGATATACAACCATAGTTAAATCATAAGGTTATATCCGAACTTACGGGGGTTAAAAGCATGTTAAAACCCCATGGTCTAGGCAAAAAAAAAACCGTGGTCTAGACAAAAAACACAACCTAGATGCGACGTGATGCGCAGGAGCACTTGCAGATTTTGCATTTGGAATTGGAAAAGTCCTTGGAAGCCAAAGGCACTGAGGAGTTCTGGAGCCCGGGTCAACTGAGGCCCCCGTTTCGGGTAACAGCAAGGACTACGAAGATTGAGGTTTATATAGCAATCCCCAAAAGGATGTAACAATAAAACTCGACTAGAATTGTGATTAGTTTACTTTTCGATCTTTTGGGGTTACTATATTAGAGGACTTAAGTGTGGCTTTCTGAATTTACTTCAAAGAGCAAACCCCAAAAACATGTCTCTCATGGCTATATCAATCAACAACACCAAGAAAAGTCTTCAGACTTCAAGAGTCCGTCATTTTAGACATTTTGCTGCCCTCCAGCAATGTAACACAGATATGAGCAATGGCCAATGTATATTATATATGACTTACATATTAAACACAGGTAAATTGCCAGAGAGTACCCATCCATAAGATCCTTCTGACATTGAGATTCCACCGAATCGATTCATAGATAGGTTTTCCCAAATCCAATCCCATGCATTGGTTGTATCCCTATTATTTTGCTCTCCATCCAAAACAACCTCAGTAGCTCAACGGATTCGGTGCAGGACCTGGCAAAATTGGAGCCCCTCCTGGTAGATCAAGCAGGCGGTGTGGAGTGGACAAAGGTTCCCAACGCAGAGCAGCCGCTGGACACAACGGGCCCAACAGGGAATGGTTTCACTGACAAGGGCAATGAGAGAGATTGAGCCACAGAAATTGAATATGCTCGGGTTTTGCAGTGGATCCGGAGTTAAGTTGTAGCAGTTTTTTACACATTCATACAGCGCTGAGGGGCATAGAAGAGCCAGAATGGTTCGAGTAACTCTGGAAATCAGAGCCAAGACCTTGAACGACGACATGCCCACGCGGCAATGTGAAGCGATGCAGGCAAAAGCTCACAACTCTACATCACATTTCAGTTGGATTGGCATGATCCTTGTTTTTGAGAGCTGATCAGGAAGTATCATGCCATTCCTGGAATTGGTTGAAGGGAGAATCTATGAGAATCTTCAGGTAATTCCGATATATGGGGCCAAAGGCATCCAAAGGCACTAATTTCCCTAGATCGTCCCCATAAACCAAACCGTACCAAACCATAGAGACTCTGAGACATCAGCAAATCGAACTCTCAACGACAGGTCGATCCGTGCATATCCGTGCTGTCTGAGGTACCTGGAAAAGCTATGCCGCTGTTTAGAGGCCCTTTGCCAGCGTCGGAAAGACGAACCGACCGCGCTCAAGGAGCCGAGCAATAGCTTTTGCTTTGAGCCATCCTGGATGTAAATAGCAGCTATGGCAAATCGTTTTTGAAGGAAACAACATGAAACAACCATGGATTTACAGTGCTATTTCAGTTTATCACTGGCCAGGGGCTTGGGTAGCTGGAGTTATTTTCACCTGGCTGGAAAATTGCCACTTTCTAAGAGAGAGGACTTTCATTGCATGTTCAGCCTTGCTCTATGTATATAAATTTGATATAAATTGACATACTTCGGACATCCCCATTCGCTCTCCTATATTTACACATGATTTCAATGGCTGCTGGACTGAATGATGACCCTATACAATTTGTTTTTGGAGGTGTCACTCAGTAATTGGGTAACAATGAGCACATGATAACCCCATCATAAATCAAATGTACATGGGTTCTGGCATCCTTATATATTGGATTACTGTATATATATATATTTATATCTGTACATGTTGAAGACGCATTGCCTTTGGGATGCACTTGACCCAATCCTTTCTCCCTTGGTTCCCAGGACTGGCTGGTGGATCGTCGCAAGGCCATTGGGCGCACAGCGCTGTGCCTTAGTGGCGGTGGCAGCCTGGCGATGCACCACATGGGCGTTTGCCGCTTCCTACTGGAGGTGGGTGCCGGTTGCTGGAGGTTAAGGGGGAGGATGGGAAGAGACACACACACAGATAGGTTAGGATATCATAGGATGAAGATCAGGATGATGATCATGTTGAGGAGGAGGATGATAATGATGATATGGGATTAGGATTTGGATTCTGAGAACAGACATAGGCTGAATGCCGTTTGTTCTTATTGCAGCATCCTTTCAGCGAAAAAACATGATGAACATTGAACGCATCTGTCCTGCTCTTTATGTTGTTTCTGTTTCTCTCCTTGATGTTCTATCTAAGAAGTCGACATCTTTGGAGATGTCAATCCCAATATTCTCTTCTTCAAAATAGGCAAGAAAATTGCCTCTTGTTAAATTGGTCTCCTCTCCACCCTTTGTTGAACTGGGCAAGGAGGGGTTGATGCCCAAAATCGTCAGTGGCGTCTCCGGTGGTTCCATTGTGGCTGGTTTCCTGGCCATCCACACCGATGAAGAGAAGCTCAACTCCTCTTAGTGTGTTGTGTCCATTTCAGACCATGAAGATAGTTGACGAAGTGTAATGATAAAGACACTTTTGTTGAAACAGCCATGAAGAAATATCTTTATTTTTGTTTTTGTTTTTTTCCGGTCCTCGAATTGTAATGATGATCTACATTGACTCATGTGATTTTTCTTTTTGATCGTTCAGCGAGGACGCCAAGTACATATACATATACACTTACTGAATATGCGCATGAAATCTATTGAAGTTACCATAGGCAAAAACACTAGCCTTTGAATCTGTGTTCAGACCAGTTTGTTTTCCGATTGGCCAGCAGCTCGCCGCTGAGCCACTGACCAGGTCCTACATCGATGTTTTGTGGCATTTCTTGATGTTGTTGACCCATAATTGGGCATGATACCTCATAATTCTCATAATCTTATAGTCTCAGGCATTGTCCAATAATATTGTCCACATAGCTATGATAAATCATGGATCAATATTCACGTATGTCATATTCATATTTCTTAAAAAATATGAATTCTGGATAAAGTATGACGACCTCACTGCGATGTCACTGGAACGATGATGTGCAGGAAATCATCCCAAAGTAGACTTATGTCAGGTGAGTGAATTATTACAATTTAGCCTGATGTTTGGTAAATACCTATAAAGAGAAAATATAGGAACTACATAATTAAATCCCAGGTTTGGGGTTGAATGGGGAAACGCGGGCCCAGAATGGAAAGACCCAAGGATCAACTTGCATCAAAACACCATATGTTCTTGAGGTTTATAAGTTGAGACCCCATTTTTCCCTGCGGCCATACCCTTTCCTTCGCAATCCTTGGCGCAACTTAGGATACTGAAACATGTCTTTGTTCCGGAGATTCCACAGCGACATGCGCCTCATAGATGGTTTCCTCATTGGTGGCAGGCAAATGGGCAGGGGCCGGGGGCCCTTGGACGTGGAAGGTAGATGAAGGTAGGACCCGGTGCAAAGTGCAAGGTTTGCAAAATTCCTAAATCTGAACATCAGAAAGCAAATGTTTATAAATGTTTGAATCAGATACTGATCCAATCAGATGTCATTCAGCGCAGGTGTAATTTATGTGACACTTCATGATCATTCACCATGGTGTCATGAGAAATCAGCCACAGTTCCCATGTCGGTTGGCCATGGATGGCCCCTCGCAGGAACTCTTGAACTTCATGCAACTGGGTGTCTTGGTGCCTACGGAGGATTTCGAAAATACCTGTCAGGCCAAACTGAGTGCGAGGGAAGGGGCCCTGGGCTTCTCAGATGTGTTTTGTTGTGAAGGAATGTGAAGGATAGTTCTATTTTTTCCCTCCATTGTCCTTAGATAATTGTGCCGTGTTGTTGTTCCGGTAAATGTCGATATGTCTGGTTCTTTGTTTTTTCTCGTGGCAATCGTTGGCACGAGAATCCATAACTCTATTTGTTCGATTCTATGTAGACCAAATGGAATCCCAACAGATGCATCCGGTATATGTATGTATATGTAAGTATGCATGTGTAGTAATCCCGCAAAAGAATAGAAATGTCGAATCCTACTGAAACAGTCGTGATAAGTTATATATGATGTTGCATCTTTTCTATGGTAAATAATATGTTAATCAATGTTAATCACTATAAAATATAACACAAAACCATATAATTTTCCCATCTTCGCCCTGCCCTGCCCTGTGCCAGGCCTATTTCGGCACCTGGACCTTCGAAGAGGCCTTTCGTCGCACGGAGCGGCCCGTGACCATCGTCATCTCCTCCAACTTCTCCAGGAAGCTGCCCGCCTGCGCGCCTTGGAACGATGGGATAGGGGTGTGGCTTTTCCTTGCGCCACTTCGCCGACTTAGTGCACAAGCATCCCAGTTTCAACATGTTTCAAGCATGTTATACACCCCTTTTATTGGTATAGTGGGTGATGATCATATGGTCAGTCCCTCTGACCAACCCGGATGCGATTTCAAGTAGTTGGGACTCACAGTTCCAGACGGTTCATTGAGTTTGTTTGTCATGGGTTTGACCGCAAATGGGGTATGCCCATGTACATTCCCCTGATCTGGAAAGATGTTGGAAGATCAAAGAGGCTTTCATCCCTTGCCCCAAAATACGCTGACCAGTAAACCCATGTTTACGGCTGGATCTATGGCTTTGGGGCTCCTTATTGGAGGTATTTCAAGGCTGGAAAAGTGGTTGGATTCTGGATGGAATTGTCTTGGTGGCTTGGTTTTTTTGTCATGGAACCCCAATTCTTGGGTCTGGTAGATGGTTTTTTGTTTTGAATCAAGGCCATATATGGTCGCCAAAGATCTCCCTGTCCCATTGGCTGGTTGATGAATAGAAAGTTCCCCCCATTCAATTCAACAAGATGATAAATCAATGTAAATCATGTGCACAACTGGCACCTCTATTTCTCTAGAAGGACACCTTTTGAATATGGCCATTCTTGGCTTCCTCTTGAAAAACTCTGGGAGTGTACATCTTTTGTTTTGGATTGTTCAATTGCTTCACTCACGCCAGTTGTGGAGTTTCCCCGGTTTGTGCTTTTCAGGCACCGTGCCCCAAATTGTTATAAATTGGAGCCCATCACCTATGTTTCAACATGCATGTAATCATACACGATAATAGTTGATTATCGTTGGCTATATATCCCATTTACTCTCACGAGACCCTCTCCAAATCCAGTTATATAAACCCTATGAATCCATTTTACAGTAGATCTCCATTGAATTCCAAAAGGAAACATCATTTTCACACAGTATCATACATATCTCACATATATTGTTGGTTCTATGATATGATGTCATATCTATATATATATATATATACAATACATACATCTCCAAACGCGCCTCCTATCAAATACGCGTCACCCGACTCGACAGGTGATGTTGAATCACATGACGGCGCCGCGCGTCACCATTGCCTCGGCAGTGGCTGCCTCTTGCGCAGCCATTGGGGTCATGAAACCACGGGGCTTGGTGGCCTCTCGGTCGTTCAAACGGGAAAGCGAAAAAGGGGATGGTCGTGAAACACCTGGGACCTATATGGTGGTATGTGGGAATGATTCATCCAATGCCATTTACGACCATCCCATGATTAATGACTTTAAACATCTTATAAACCATGTTTTTTCAAAGGGATCCTTTGATTTAAGATGGTGAGACGTGTTTGGGGAATGACAAACTGGCCTAACTGTTTGTGTATAATTGTTTCTTAAATCCAAATTCCAGCTATACAGTTGCTGGAATGATGATTAATGTGGCAAGCCCAATGCTATAAACCATCCTCGTACTGTAAGCATCTACTGTAGTACGGGATCCTACTACATCACCCGGTTCCTAGGGATATCCTCAATGTCATGGTCATAAACCCCAACTGGGGATTGTTTATTGTTGGGTTTACCTAATTTTTTGGGCTATTCTGGGAATTTGATGTAGGTATGATGGGAAGAATAAAATTGGACATACCAACAAGTTTTTTTGAGATATAACTGGGAGCTTCTGGGAATATAGCGAGACATATATTTAGAATCAAGGAGATATATCAACCATACATTATATGTGGGTATATACAAGTGGACATATCGCGGGATGTATCATCAACCAGAAAGGATATTACTTTGTGTCAATAGTCGAAAAATTGGGCGTACCTAATTGTGGCAGTCTGTTCGCGGGATGATGCTGAAGCATGGGATGTGTGGGAGCCCCATGGGCTCCATAGGTCAACTGGCCAACTGGATGACAATCAGATATGCCACAGTGCAGCACAAACAAATTATGAAGGAGTTTTCAGACACCCTACTGTAAGTCAACTGATTCAAAGGCTTGACATATTGATATGGTTTTTATATGGTATTCTTGCCTAAATGGGATACCGGTAGTCAATAATCACTATGTCCCCCAATGAACAGCTGCCATAAAAGTTGAGGGTATGCCCTACTTTTGGACAGGGCCAAGTAGATTATTCATGATTGTTCTACTGTAATTATTTGATGTTATTTGTTGATTTTTTGTTCTTGCAATCTCTTCACCCTCAAATGAGATACCCCCGTAGAACTCCTGGTTTAGTATGGATTTGTTCAATGTTTTGGCCCATCTGAGCTATTGTTCTATGGAGGACGGGATTATTGATTACAGCAACCCCCCAAAGAAAGGATGCAGAAACGTGTTTCCAGAATAGATGATGTGTGTGCTCAAAAAAAAAAAAGCAGGTGTCCAACTCTTGAATGCCTTTTTTGGGGGGAAGGGTTGCTGTGGATCATTGTCTCCCCCAAGCTTTCTTCAGGTAAAGGATCCTGTGACCGGAAGCCTGGCTCCCTTCAACGTCTTGGGCGATTCTTTTGCAGAGCCTTGGTTTTTAGTCCGGCGTCATCAAGTGGCGAGGGACCTGGATGGATGGATGGATGGATGGATGGATGGATGGATGGATGGATGGATGGACCTGACGTTAATGGGAGTTTATAGTGATTCACTGGGAAATTAGTAGGATTTAATGGGATATGAGTGGGATAAATGGAGACTTAATCTGGAATTAATAGGATATTTACCCTCTGGAAATCAAACATCGCGTGCTGGAAAGTTCATCATTTAGTTCGACGATTTTCCCATTAAAGCTTTCATCTAGTTTAGAAATTTCGCAGCCAGCCATGTTTCACTACCGGAGGGTACTTCTTCTATTGAGATATTGGCGATATATACCTTTCCAGTTGCCTCTGAGAAAGCTTACCAGGCTGATTTCGCCTTGTGATTTTGGGTTTCATTACCTGTTTGACATGCAACTGGGACATGAGGGATGGGGATGTAGTTGTGAAAATTACAGCGACTTGGACGACAAAATTGGTGTGGTTCTGATCAGGGAAATATTCAACGTTGTACTAATTTGCTTGCTACTTTGTTGATGGTGATTCACTGGTTATGATTTTCCGGTGTGTCAAAAAAGTGGTTTGCAGCGTGTCCACCACAGCAGCCTGGCCCAGCCGAAGTGTTGGATGATATGGGGCTGTAGGATGTTGAAATGCCTCAATGACTCAAGGAATTTTGGTGACAGTCCACATGGTTAATCCATTATATAAATAACACAGAGTCCGAATGTTTGCTGGTTAAATCCACATGTTTGAAAGGGTCTTCCATACCCTCCAGTAATTTAACATAATTTAACATAGCTGTACTGTAGAAGTCACTATTTTTAAAAGTTTATCATCTATAAACAGGCCCATTTTCCATATGTTCGCTTACTGATGCTTACTGGAAGGTAGTTATATCACAATGACAGAACCAGCCGGAAGAATCCACAACATAGCTCAACAATGCTCAACATCTATGTAGCTCTTGAATATGTCAACCTGGAAGCTGACTACAGAGATGACCCTAAGATGATCCCCAGCACCGATGGTGGGGGGGGGATGATTTGAGGACGGCTCCTTTACTGCGGAGGTGCCCAAGGATTACTTGCGCTCCTGTTTCGGGGCCACACGGTTCCTGGTGTCGCAGGCTGGGTTGCAGGCTGACCCGGCTTCAAAATGCTGCAAACATGGTGATTTTTTGTGATTTTGAGTTGAGTGATTTTGAGTGATTTGGTCTGATTCAAAACAAAGTATTTGTTGGAAAACATATCAGCGAGGTTCTGAATTGTTTAGAAGTCTTTTGATGGGTTTTGCAGGCACTTATCCATCCATGTGACTCACAATTCTTCAGGCGAAGCAGTACCATCCATTTTTTCACCATGAAAATCCAGGAGCCTCGTCCTGCTTCGCTCTGGAGGTGAATCCGCATGTCTCTTCCTTCATGGACGCCAAGGGCGGGGTACTCCATAGCCTTCGCGGGCATTTTGGTTTCGATCTGCAGCTGCATGGCTGAACGATTCGGGGCACTATGCCCAGGTGATCTCCTCTTGATGGTCATTGGACTTTGGGGTTTGGCCCCATGAATAATGTCATTGGATTGCCACCAAAAAGGGGTCCAATTCCGACCGACCTAGTTGGAGCAGATGATGACTCGGTTTTTTGGGGCAAAGTTGGGATCCATAGGGTGCAACCCTGCTCTACTTGCCCCACTTGTGTATACCCGGGGTTATGACCCACGGACCCTGGGACGAACCACCAAGATCCGCCCATAGTCTTGCAGCTGCTCCACCTGTGGATACTATTATGCAATTAAGTTACAGTACTGTAAGTGAGTATGTGTCCACTATATGTGTGCATTGCATGTGTATATATGTATATATATATATATGGGTGCATGTTATTGTCATCACACTGTTCAACAATGTTCAACGCATTTGTTGCAAAATGTTCCATCAACAAGTATGTCTCCAGGATAGCAACTGCTGCAATCACCTATTTGTTGAGGCAACGTGCTCGCATGCTCTCGGAGTACAATTTGTTGCCGTCCTTCTTTGGTCGCGCTATGTGCCAGGTGCAACTGGTTGTTGTGCCCCAAGCGTTACAAATTGATCCCATCCTGTGGCATTCACGGAGTCCGCCAATGCTATGGCTTGATTACTTGGTTTGATAATGGGTTACATTATATATATATATATGCGCATATGATATGTGTCCGTTTTAATCGCCATGCCGGTTGCCTTCTTTTGTGGCTTGGAGTTTGTGTAGATTTCCAGAGTTTGGGATGGCAATCCTGTATTTTCATGTAATTTCTCAGCCTTTGCTTCTGAAACATAGGGAGGTTCAGGTGAGACATACCAAAGTCTTTTGACAAGATTGTACATCATAAAAACGGAGACTTTGTAGGTCATTGGCCAAGAATAAGGTTCGAAAATTTTGCAATATATTCCCATTTACCGACTGATTTCCGAATTCCCCATATATTTGTCGGTGCACATCCACATCTCCGGTAGCTAAAGGCTCCCTAGTCTGGTTGCTTGGTGTTGGTTCGATCCCGATGCTGCTTTGACTCATTTCCTGGTTATCTATTTTCCCTGATGTTAATTTTGTATCACATGAAAACCGACATGACCCCAAACATAGGGTCTGGAAGATGGTTTCGAGATCACCAATTGCTACAAATCTGGGTCCAAGACAGTGAATGAACCATATTACCAAATTTTGCCAGTTGGATCTATGATAAACAAACTGATCTTTCTTGCATTCGCTTTGCCACCTTGTTTACTAAACTATTGGTGTTGCTCTATACATTGAACTTTCCCCTACAAAATGTTGCCCCTCACTTGTAATTTGATGTAAAACCTATTCAGTGGATTTCAATCATAGATGTATCCACATAAATCCATCGCATATGGTTGCTACACACAAATCAGCAGAAACCTACCGTGGATGCATGTTTTGATGACTCAATGCTCAATCGTGTTATTTCTCGCTTAAACACCCCATATTGAATCACAAGGTATAGTAACACCATAAAACCCCCATCAAATCAATGAAATCTCATGAATCCATGTTTTTTCCTGGTCAACTTCCCAGTTTTCCTCCTAAAAAAACCCTTCAGTTTTCCAAAAATATGTCCTGGACGGCCTGGCTCCAGGCTACCAAGCACTTGTCCCAAGACTTCCAGGAGAACAAATCGGGGCTCACAGTGCACCCACCCGAGGTGGGCTTGGCGTCGGTGAAGGCGGCCATCTCCAACCCCTCCAAGCGCGACATGGTGCCCTGGCAGATGGGAGCACTGGAGGATGAGGATGATGAGGATGATGAGGATTATTGTGATATCTTTATTACCTAGTAGCAATTATGTAGCATTATTATTATCGTTAATATATCATTCTAGATTATGTATTGCTATCGTCATTGATTTGGTTATAATTATGATAATGATTAGAATTGTTAGGATTGACTAATGTGGTAAACCCAAGAAAGAACCTAGCATTTGGGAATGATATGGAATGGTTTATTATTTGGGTTTGCCACCATAATGATCAATTATTTCTCTACTATACTATATGTCACGTCCATATTATTTGTTTTTTTCTCCTCTGAGGATGCAGATGCTGATGCTGATTGTCATCAATGCGATTTTGATAATGATTCTGAGGATGCAGATGGGGATGAGAATGAATGACTTGAACAGAACCTGATAAGTGACGACCGACGGCTTTTTGGAGGTGTAGGGATATCGCAAGTTGGGAGTTGCTCCAGAAGCTCCCGGCCCTGCACAGATGGAAAGTGGGAATTCTGATTCAAATAGCCGCCGGTAATTGAATATAGCAATGGAATGCAATGGACAAATGCCAGTTGTTTATAGATTACAGTAAGTTTTTTTTGAACATTTCCAAAAAGTCAACACAAATCATCAAAAATCCAGTTCGCAGCTCGTCTTACTGGACCAGATGGCGATGGAGAGAGAGAGAGAGCTCGTCTTACCAGAGGGGATCACAGTGCTCCTCGGCCGAGGAGCGCTACATTCTTCAAGGGCAGCGCATGGCCTGGGAGAAAGCGCATGAGATTCGGATCATGATGCTCTTAGAGGCGATGCCGTCGGGTGGAGCCATGAGAAAAGATGAGTCAATGAGAAGAGTACAGTAGAAACTCTTGAAATATGTACTATACTAATCTATATTATATGTATACTATGTGTACGGATGTATGTGTATGTACAGTCATTCAAACATCTCCTTATATGAATAGTTATGCACATATATATATATATATATACCAATTGAAATATGGCTTTGTCACAAGATAGGGGGGCCCGCATTCCAATGGTTTATCAAGTTTTTTCATGTTTTTTTCCCTTGCAATGGCTGTTGTGGGTGGTATACATTTTTTGGAATACATATATACCCATATGTGTTCTGACTCTTTTTGATTCTTAAACTTTGGGGATGGTAATCTCCCAGATTTTTTGACCCAAGATTGGATTGTTTCCTTCTAAAAAAACTGACCAAATTTGTGAGCCGGTTGGTAACCAACCATGAACCATGCCCAGATCCAAAAACCATTGGGTTTGCAGGCTGATGCAGGCTGTATCAATATGTATCAATACAATTACATATAATATACGTGTATATGTAATCAAGGAAAATCGTTGTGCTTGTGTAGACCTCCCATCAATAAACCTGTGCACACTCACGTTGCCCGCAGCGCCCTCCTAAATGACTTGAGTTATGACTAGTTCGATGGGCTAATAAACCCCTTCGTCACCTCAAAGATCTCAAAGGTGGTCATTAGGTAAGGTGGTCACCATAGCTGGTAGCATGGCGTGTTGGACAATCCCCCAGCTATAGTTCGATGAGTTTCTTTAAAGCGACATTCATCAGGGATGTCCAGTTGCTATGTTTGATTCACGGAGGGTATAGTATATATGGTTGATACTATCCCATTATAGTTGGTCAAATCATGGTAAAGATCCACAATTATATCACTTTGGTTTTTTCATTATACCCCCATACTGAAATTCTTGGAGGGTACAATTAGCCAAAAAAATAAAGAAAAGTGTTTCCAGGATGGTACTTCGATGATATTTCCCTCATAGTTTCCAGGTTTCCAACATTCACCGGAATGCCTGCGCGCAGGCCGCAGTTACTCGCTGCTTGGAAAGGGTGGAGCATCAGGCTCCACTGCCCTTTTGTGTGGAAACTCAGGGAGTTGGGTGCAGAAGATCCGGGGTTTGAAAACGAAAGTTTAAGATTCATGGGAGATGATATTTGATTTTTGGGGATGCATAACCAACCACAATTGTTTGGGATTGTTCAAAAATGCAGTATGCCTTAATTTTTGGTAATGTGCATGGTGAAGATGATAAACAAGGGTAGCCTGTTTTCAATTGAACCCATTTTGTGGATGGGAAAATTGTCATTGGTTTTGCCCAGTGGATGCTTGGCAATGTTATGCTTAAGCCGAATTTGATAATGTTAACAACTATTTCGATTTTGCTAATTCGCGTTTGCTGGTGTTGGTGCCACTTGGACATCGTCATTTTAGGATATTTTAGGATCTATTTGTGAGTGATTGGCTTTATGAGTGACTGTATTGTCACTACCTGCATATGAGCGTCCCAGTATGTCCCAGTTGTTAATATATCATTTGTTATTTCCAACTAAGTATTCAACAGAGCCCGTATAATGTATACACATATGTAATTTTCCAAATACATATGCAACCTTTCTATATAACAACCAATGACCAATTGGATATGATGTTCCCAGTTGTAGAACGTTTTTTTTGTCAACATTTTGGGTGGAGATTCATAAAAGCCCGGACCCCAAGACTTGGGCCATGGCTTGCTTTGTTCTGAGGCCATTTGCAACCGCCACCCGAGCCCAACGCCAAGGCGCAGAGTGGTGAGTGCCTGACAAGGCTTTATACATACATATACCATCAATAACAGCGACATCCAAAGATAGAACAAAAAGGTCACCACTATGTTCGAAGGAACTAAACTCCCAATATAAAACAACTCCCACTATAGAGGTTGATTAAATTGGATTCAACTGGGTATACCCCAATGCTCCCCATGGTGAATGGGATTCGATGGTTTATTGTTAGGTTTACCACATTACACGCTGTGTATTTGTTGTTCATGATATATATATATATACATATATGTGTGCAATATCTATACACGTGCTGTAAGTGGATAGCAGTTCAGGTTTTGTTTGAGGGTTTGTTTGAGGTGAATGTGGCTTAGGCAGTGAACAAGATCAGGCTCACAGCTTTTCTGGAGAAGTTGAAGGTCATGGCAGGTAGACTCATAAAGATGTGGATTAAGCCATTGGGCGCCAACGAGGGAACGCCAGCCAAAAATGACCAAAACTGGCGGAGATTCAGTAAGTCACAATAGTCCATGGGAAGATTTGGCAATGTTGTAAAGTCCAAGAATTCTACATACACACACATATCACATATATTATATACAATTATATATATATATATAGCCTATTACACATACTAACTATGAACCAACCCTTCGAGCACCATAGATTCACTCCCAGTCCCAGCGAAGCGTTCGACGTCCGTGTCCCACTGGCCAGGTCCAAGGTCCGGTGGAGATGGTCGAGGAGGAGCGCGCTTGCGGCAGCTGACACGGGCCAAGCCATGACACTCCAAGCCCTGTGGCAGTTTTCTCTGGGAAGAAAAGAAATAGAACATCATAAAACTATAAAACTGGTGTTTCAATGTGAACAAAGTGGGCATATATAAGATAGGGGACTAATTCATGATATCTAAGGGGATTAAAATTGTGATTTAAACGCCATGGAGTGGTTAGGAGGGAACGATTTGGAGCTATGGCTATTCGTATTTTCCCTGTGAAATGGGGAGCCAGTTGGGGCTGCGAATTGAGTTTTCCAACCACATTATAGTTATGCACACAGATTTGTTTGAAGATAATTATGACCCATGATGATCCATGAAGGGCGTCACCTATTTACCAACGAGTGTACAATGAGATGGGACTTGGCATTTTTTGTCAATGCCAAACTGGATTTCAGCGGGTTCCAAAAATAGACACATGTTTCCAAATTACTGTTTGATGGATGGATGATATTTCCCTCATGCTCAAAATTGGCATCCAATTTTGCACACAAACCATATGTGGGGTCCTGTTTTTTGGGGAGGCTTTTGGGGCCCGAAAAAATGTTGAGGTTGGCAGGTTGGCTGATGAGATCTTGGAACTGCAACGGATCCCAGCCCAGCGTGGCTTAAACTGCCTGGAGAGGGCTTCGGTTTTTAGCCTGTCTCTATGTTTGGATCCATGTTTAAGCAAAATATGTTAGTTTTTGGTGCACAGGTTCGAGAAAGACGTTGTTAACTATTTAAGTGCTTTAAAAAAAATAGCTTGTATGCAGTTATATTTCGTGTATATATAATATATATTTATTTATACATTTCAGAAATAGTTGCATAAAGAATGTCAGATGTTGATTCTTCAGAACTTGGATGCAGCTAACTTGAATATGATGCACGCAATGCTGGGAAACATCCCAGGTGTCGTGGGCGAAGCACACTGGGTGAGGTGGTGTCGGTCTCCTGATTTGCACATATTCAGAACATATAAGCTGTATGTGTATAGTCATCCCGGATAGAACATGAATGAAAATGACATCTCGATTAAAGTAGTGAAGATTCACATTTTCTATTTTCTTTGAGGATGACTATACAAATTGTTCCATTCAAAAGCACCAGCAGAGTGTTGAGACCAAACACACTTTACGGCCGCCTGTCCTACTCCAGAGCGTGGCTTTCCGTCCCACAGCAATTTGTACAGCCATAAGAAACAGATCCTAGCCTGCTTCTAGGTTTTCAAGGGCTGGGACCTGCAAAACCCTTCGAAGACAAACCGCTTAGGTAAGAGCTGATAGTGATATTGCTGCGCCGATCCTCTGAAACCAAACTCATGATTCATTCTTGAACTTGGGTTTGCTTGGTTTGGGCGGTGGGCGGAGGCTATTTGAGGCTTCATTTTCATCGTTGCGTTGTTCACGATTTCTTCAGTTCGAAAATCAGCCCAGATCACTTAAGTCACCGCTCCGAGGCACTGAGACACCACCCAGAAGTTTAAAAGACCTGTGACATTGCATGACTATATTTTCGGTTGTTTTGGCTTATATCATATATTAAACAATGATATTCAAGCATTCGGACTTACACCACTTGCTCTGAATCTCACTTGTGCCAAAAAAGATGTTGTTTATTATATAAATCAAATGATCGCACAATTGGATGCAAGGAACAAGTGCAGACAAGAAATATGTCACAACATTTACTCGAAGAAACAAGCACATGGTTTCCGGTGTAAATGTTCCCTTGGAACATGTTTATATAACCAGCCTACTGAGATGAATTTACAGTTTACATGATGATTTCTGAATGATTTTGCAACTTTCTTCACGCTCGATTCAGGCAACGCTTTTCCCAGGCCATGAGGGTCCTTTTTGCCACCTGAAGGGTTTTGGCCGCGTGAGTCACATCTGTTTCGCGCAGAAACTGCGGCCGTCGAGCCTTACCTCAACCGGGCCTTACCCCAAAGGGCCTCAATGGCAAAAAAGAGCTTGTGATTGGATGGTGATTCGTTGGTCTTTATAAGCTGGAGACGTTCAAAAATCGATATATGTCGATATGTTTAACCATTTGGTCAGAACATAATTTGTGGGAAAATACCAGCCTGGCTGGTAGTTTGGAATTGTTGTTCATTGTGGGGTCTGGGTTAATGTTCCAAATTCCCAAGAGTCAACTACAGTAAGCTTTGATTGCCGAGTGGCTGGCATCAACTGGTGTTTGATTTCTTGCGCTGGTTTAAGAGGCATGTAGAATGTGTAGAGACAGCGTAGAGACTAGGTGACTAGATAGCGATCCATCCGCCTCAAACCCAAGGCAAAAGCTGCCAGCCCAAGACCAAGGAAACCGACAGGCAGACAGCTTCTGGTGACTGATTTAACTTCAGTCAACTTCAAGTTCCAACATATGTATGTGTATATATATATATATATTAGATACAAAAAAAAAAAAACATAAATTATATATATAGATCCATCATAGAACCCGGGCTTGAATGACAACTTGTTCAAGGGACGCTTCAAGGGGTTACCTTTCCAAAAGCCAGAGGCTGGAAGATCCAGGTATTTTATGGTATTTGTCCCTTGTTTGGTAATTCTGATCATCAAGGGAGAGACATTGGGAATTGATATAGTGCTTGGCACCTTTGAAAAACAAATAAAACCAACAAATCTCAGGTTGATGGTTTTGAAGATGTGACATCTTAGCATCCAAGTAAAAGTGGTGATCCCCGTTAAAAGCATGAGCCAGCCAGGGCCCTGTTTGTCCCCAGAACGTCCCTTGCGTCCCTACAACCGCACAGGACGGTGCCATGGAGGGTGCAAGAGTTGGAGTGCCTTGATGGAAGAATTGGTCCAGGGTAGACCTTGGTGGATGGTTACTTGATAGCTGAATTTCTCGCCATGTATTTATACATATTTAGTGGAACAAGGCAGAATAATCTGTCAGCTCAATTTGATTTTTTGGCAGGGTCTCAACAGATTAGCCGTGACACAGGCAAGACAAGCAGCACGTTGGTTAGACGGTATTTGTATGGTACAGCTGGCTGCGATGTCGGAATGACCAACCTCTTACATCTACTTCCGGTACCCCTTGGTAATCTCACCCACCCATAAACAATGTACATTGTTGATTGGGAAAACACCTTGACATGAGCACAGTTGGCACATGTAATTGGGGGAATTTGCAAATGCTAATTTAAATTTCTGGAGGGTATGGGGCCATAGCCACAAACTGCACCGTTTTGCATTCAGCACAATGGGCCGGGCCTGCAATCAGGGTCCAAATCATCACTATGATGAAGCAACAGTGCTGTCTCAAAATGGATTCACACATTTACACGCACAGGTATAAAACGTATATAGATATATATATGCATACATATATATATATACATAACGGACACACACATATATATAAATATATAAACATAGAGAGAGAGAGGGATATATAAATCTTGAAGCAGATAGATAGGCAGATAGACTGATAGAAACATATTTGTTTGAGAGGCTGAGAAGCCTCCATAATTTTGACTCCTGGATATTCACATTGTAAACAGCGTTTCAACCGGGGTTGTTTCTTGCTGACAAATGATTGAAATCACTTGAGTAATGATGTTTGCGCACATCGCTTCCGAATTCCCTTCATAGAATTGGTTGAAGGCGAAAGCACAAGTCAGCAACTCACATTTGGGGATAAAAGAGCTGCAGATCCTGTAAAAACACATCCCGTAAACTGTCATGATTTCAGGATCATTCGTCCTTTTCATAAAGCAGAACTAGATGCAAAATGGAACTCTCCAACTAAGCAAAAACACAAGGGAAAGACACAAGACAGACATGGCGGTATTTGATGCGTTTTTGATTTAAAATCTGTTATCACTGTCAAGGCAGCATTTCACAAGTTTTGGTATCCCCGACATGTTGAACTCTGTCAGCATCTATTGTGTTCCATGTCGGGGGAACCGTTCAGACGTGTTCATTATTTGTTGCCGAATCACGTTCAACCTGTCCATGTCAATAGAATAAGGACCTTCATGTTCCACAACCGTGAGGTCATTGCAATTGTTCCTACCCTTCAGCACAATCAAGATCATGAAGTGTGGGCGAATTGCAGCGACCTCACTAGTCGACCTCACTACAAATGGTGGTAAGTCATTACGGGAATTCATCCCATGTTTTCTCCCTCATTATCCTTAAGTCTGGCCAGATGGAACATCATCAAACCTTTGTCCTCCAGCCCATTCCACCAACAGCCAGGTGTGTTCAAGTGGTCCTCGACAGCGACCCTGCCGTGTGGAGACCCGTCGCCCCCTTTGGGTTTGTCCTAAAACTGGATCCATTGAATTTCAGCAGTGCCGGATTTCAGGGACCTATGGCCAGGAAGGTGGATTAGGGACCAAGGACGTTTGGCGACTGTTGCAAACTGTTCACACAGACCTTCCAACTTTGGGGTGTCTATTTGACATAATCACAGTGGACCAGAATAGCATCCAACCACTGTGAATGCAAGCAGCCACGCAAGTTTGTGGTGAATGGAATTGTTTCGTCAGTTGGCCCCCTATCAAACCAGTTTTTAATCAGTCAGAGCAACAGGTCATTTTTCTTGAACATAACAATGTCTCATCCTGATATATCAATGCACATATACTGTACAGTATCTACTGGTGTCTACTGTACGTCATCTATCTATATATCTATTTGTTTATATACCTACATCACATACATGTGTATATATATATATATATGTTGGTGTATCAAAACTATGCACATGTATATACAGTATAAATAAATACATAAACAAATAAATAAATAAATAAATAAATACATATATATATATATACTATATGTATACTGGCATATGCAACTGCCAAAACAGGTCTTGAGACCTGCCAGCTGAAAAATGGAGGTCTACCTGAGTCTAAGTATGCCTAGCCGCAAGAACAAACAGCATACAATTTACAATGACAATGTTCACATATTATCATGTCATACCTGAAATTCTTAGATGTCATTGCAGTTCGTCTTGGAAGTTTCAAAAGCGCAAGCAGTTGCGGATGGGCATTTGAAGGCATAACACGACTCAAGGTGCACTTCTCTGCAACTTCAATCCCGGCCAGAAGTGGAGCGCAGCCTCAATTTCGAGAAGGGGGTGGGCCCCTGCAGTGGAGTAGAACCAGCTGACTGGAGAAACCCTGGAGCGGCATAGGAAGGCTTTTAAGAAAGCATAGGATAGACTTCACAGCAGATCAAGAATGAAGAGATCATGTCATCAAGGTGAGTTTTTTGTTTGTACATGGATGCTTCTGGACAATTTTTCATGGTTGAAAAAAAGTTTTTTTCAGAAGACCTGTATGTGTGTGTGTGTGTAATGGAGGTAGAAAGTTTAACCTTGCATGAGTCATGAGTGGCACGTCATGATCGATCCTGTCAAATCGTCGCCGTTCAAAGGAATCTTATCAATACGAGACAGCAAGAAAGAATCAGATATGCGCAAGCCCAACTTGCAACATGATCAGGAGAAGCATTGGTTTTCCATTTTTTGATGCAGTCTGAGCCAGTGGATCACTTGGACACAAAACATCTCAGGAAATCAGCACTGACGAAGAAACACAGCGCCATTCATACCAATTACCAAGCCACTTGGTCCCTTGCAGCTGTGAATCGCCAAAGGCGATACCGCAGACAATGCCAGGCAGAGGGATAGACACCTACCGGACACCGGGTATCATGGACAAACTGGGAGGCTCCGGTGAACTTGGTCTTTGGATCTTGGAAATCCCATCTTTTCGCATCGACCCAGTGGCCAGGGTTATGACCAGAAGCAGCGACGCCAAAAAATCCAAAAAGTCCAAGCATGGTGATGATGAAGAGGTTGGCCCGGGCGCATTTGAGCTGATGATTTAATATCCTGTCATGAAATGGTGTTAGGTCCTGTTGAGCTTCGAATTTGTTCCAATTCCACATGGATGTGACTTGGAGCGAGGTTGGTGGTCCAAACATGGAATAACAAAACAGCATGTACACGAAAACAATCCCATGCAACCCTTTTCGAGTATTTCGAGTTGGTGCCCTAAGTTGCGTAGAGGTTTGCACTTCTAGACACCTCGTTTCACTTTATGGGGGACACCAGGGTGCACCTAACCCGGCCCTCTGTCCAGCAGGATGACCATGAGAAGAAAAAGAAGAAGAAGGACCACTTGCAGATCACTTGATCTTGAGGGAAGTCTAGATCTTTTGGCGGAATGCAACTAGCTGATAGAGGCTGATGATATTTTTGGGAGGAAACTCCGAGCCTTTTGAAGTTGCGAACTGGTTCACACACTATTTGGGTGGCAAATAAGTCAAAGAACTTGATAAACCACACTGATTTCTGCATAATTATTCTCCATCTCCCTGATATTAAATACCCCACTAGAAACCATTGTTTTAGTACTGGATCCATTCCTTTTGGGAGCCAAATGAGGGGATGTTTAACACTACGTGGATGGCATGTTCTCCAGGAGCGAGATCCCATGGACTGGGAAGATGACAAATTTCCCAAGATGTCCGAGCGAGAGGCTGAACGGGGCGGTAGCTTTAGCCGCTTACCCCATGTGGTACCGTATCCATATATACATATATATATAATCTATTACTCTAGACTTGGTTTTTGCTTGAGTGCAACCAAATACCATACAGATGCATGATATAGCAACCCTGCACTTTGATTGCTGCACAATAGGAACAGGTTGCAAATATTTGCAATTAAACTACTCACTCAGTTGGCCTAGTTACCTGTTCGTCTTGCTGATTTCCCATCTCTAACTGGGATAGTTATACAATCCACATTGACTATGGCAATAGTTGAGCCGAAACAGCCAACTTGTAAATGTCACCTGTCACTTCCTTTTCCCGCTAGTTTTAAGGATGGGAGGTGAGGCCAGATCATATTTGTTGAACCACCCGTTAAGATTTTCCAAACAAAGCCAACCCACTGAATATCCACCCCCACCCCCATCCCCTCCCAGTCCCGGCATCTCCTATACCACAAGATTCCATGAAATCATCTCATCATTGATAGCTTACATCCCCGTGATTGGTAATACAGGGATGCTATACGATGCTATGCATCTAAAAACAAATACAGAGTTCAATTAAGTTTGACAACAAATCGAATCAATGAACTTTAAGCTCTTATACATTGCCGTATTTAATATATACTTCAATGACGTTGAAGCATATCATGGATGGTTAAGTTTAGGGCTTAATATCGCCATGATTCCAGGAAACTGATGGTTTTACTTCCTATTAAAGTCACGATGTTCCTTAGATACGCCATCATTTTCCTTTATTAAGTCAATTAAGTCACCATATTCCCTGCTGAAGTCACCACTTTTCCTGGTGAACTTGGCTGAAACCGACCATTTGCTCCCTTCAACCCACCCAACGATGCTGAGCTAAAAACGAGCCTCAGGTGGTCCCTGCCTTGGTGGACCAACAGAAGCTGCAAGAGATGCAGCAGCAGGCGGGTTTGGGTGAGTTTGTAGTGTGCTTTTAATGAAATGTTACTGTAATATACTGAAACAGGATTCTACTTGCATTTTGCTGGTTTTGATTTGCTGTTCATTGGATTCTAAAGTTGTTTTGGATTTCAATGTGATTTTAATGATTTAATGGGATGCTAACGAAATTGTAGTGGGATTTTACTTGAGGTTTATCGGTTTCTAATTTGAGTTTAAGGGAAAATCATGGGTTTGAATTGGATGTTAATGAGATTCAAACAGGGCTTATTTGGTACGCTGTCATTGGATATTAGTGGGTTTCATAGGTGTTGATGGGATTTTAATGAGATGTAATTGGACTAGAAAGTGATTTTAATAGGGTTTTTACTTGTATTTAATGCGATTTACCGGACGTTTAGTCGGATTTTCGATCAATGTAAGTTGTGATTTGATCTTATTTTAGCAATATTTTTTGGGCCCCAGTCCACCCCGATACATATACCATTGACATTTGTCCGTCACTCAGTTCGCGAATTAAGCTTCCCTTGGTTATATAGTAGTTATATATCTCACTATATCCACGTCAACAACAATAGTTTGGATATCCCATTATGTATCATTATCCAAATTGCTGGTGAACCATCATGTCAAATGATACCCATCGCAATAGTTTGGATACATAGCCATTGAAATCCCACTGAAATCCCCTTAATAGTGTTGATATCCCATTATAAATTGAATCCATTGAAATCCCATTACATCCCAGTGATATCCCATTGACATCTCATTAAAATCAATCCCATTAATATCGCATTAGTATCCCATTGATTACTAATGATTACTACATGTGACACTGAATCCACATCAATCATGATAGTTTGGATCATCAAGTCCTATTGAAATCCCATTACCCTCTGGTAAACTAACATAAGTGTGGAAAATCACCATTTTTAATGGGAAAATCCACTATAAATTGCCATTTTCAATAGTGGTAAATCCACTATCAATGGGAAAATCCACTAAATCTTGGTGAATCCCATTGATATCCCCTAAATGTTCCATCAAAATCGCTGGTGAAGCGGCCGAAATTTTCGAGGCCAAGAAGCAGTACATCAACTCTCTAGGACCGGATCCTGCGAAGGTCCAAAGGACCTGGAAGTGCCTCGCTGGTGAGACAGGAATGCCACAATTTTTTTCTGGAGTTTTACCGTGAGAAATGGTGTTTTTGCCATAAACAAATGTGTGTGTTTTTTTTGCCATGACTTGGGTAATTATATTTTTTTTTTCTGGTTTTCAATGTTTCGTTTGGTTTTGTGCAGTGGGGTTGCTTGAGCTACCTTGAGCGTTCGTCTTCTTGGTTGATGTTACAAACATACATGTATACTGTATACATATATTGGAAGGTCTTAGCCAGGCTGGTTTGGTCAGGTTGCTTTCCGGAACGGAAGACATGAAGAGAACACCCCCCACTATGTCTCCAGTATTTTTTGATGTCTGTCTTGACTGGACAGAAAACCGGAACCAAACATTCATTTGTTTGTGTGATGATTGACCTAGAGCGTGTATTCAATTGACATGCCCACAGACAGACACATTGGCTCGCATATAGGGTGATATAGTTATAAAATGTAATAAATTCATTTATACAAATATATTTACATACATATGTATAGATTTATATGTATAGATATGATATGTTATGCACTTTTTAGATATGTTAAACATATTGTATATTAGAATTGCATATAAATGCAAATGTACTTTATGATTCCAATTGTGCATTTGCATGTGTGTATATATATATATATTTACACATGTGAATGCACAGATATGAGCAAAAAATGCGGCACCATCCTAGGTACCACTTTGGGATTTGTGCCCTGGAGAATGTGACACAACACGACTGGGAGGTCTTTATCGCAGTGCTGCTTGCCAAAACCAGAGATGGACACAGAGAGTGAGAGAGAGAGAGAGACAGAGAGAGAGAGAGAGAGAGAGAGAGAGAGAGCAGGTTAATTAGATTACTGTAGATGTGGATCGATATGGAAGGATGCTGCCTTTAGACTTTTGGAAAACACCAGCTGTTCAACCAAGGTCTAATTGGCCAGGTTGCAGTTCCCACAGAAGATAAAACTTTGGAAAACATCACGGGACACTGGTGCAGTTATATCGCAGGTAATCATTGGCTAGCTGTGAGCCAATGGTATTTGCAACCCATTTGCTTCATTTTGCTTCATCGGTGGAAGATGGTTGGAACAATATGGGTGGAGTTGACACTTAATTTTACGTATAGAAAGAAATGGTCGCCATTGTCCCAATTGCCAAGGTAGAGGTTCCTGGGGTCTTGTGAAGGATGCCTCAAAACTCACTGTTTTGCAAGCAACATTCGGTTTGACCAAACTGCTTGAAGCTCATAACTCGCTTGCATATTGATGGGAATCATTGATCCTTGCTCCACAATATAATTGTGTTTGCCGGTGTTGTCCCATTCCACGCGGTTGATATGAATCTGTAAGCAGGGCAAGTAGGACAAAGCTGAATGCCCATAGCTGGTTCAAGCAGTGAATCAGAGCGAATCCCCTCCCTCTCAGGTCTGAAACCGGTAGCAAGCCGCTTGGGTCGATATGTTTCGATGGGTCCCTCTGGGAAGATGCCAGAAGCTGGATATGTTGTCCCGAATTTCATGATCCTGTAGACGGCCATCCCAAGTGTAGGTGCTTGAAGAGTGGATTTTGGGAGGTCTTGCTGGATATGTTGTTACTGGCGTTTTGTTCATGTTTTTCTGTAACCTGTGAAGTACTTTGGATCCAAGTTCAGATTCACTTTTGTTTTGATCTACTTGAGATTTGCCATACCACTTGGGTGTGCATTTCAGTGCAGAAGAAGTGGTCATCTTATATGTGACTCTTTTCCACTGTACTGTATCCCATGGTCATAGAAACCTCGCCACGCTGTTTACCCATGGTCAATTGGATTCCTTTGTCTATTTAACCCCTACACAATGTATCTCAGGGTTGCTCCATCCTATAGGTACTTTATCACCACACCAAGGCAACATCGCTCAGTTTCCGTCTTTATTTGGGCATTTCCGATCCTTCTGTTTGGGGTGTTGGGAGATGTTCGGAGCAACCCTGATCATTATGGGAGGTCAGGGCGGTGAATCACCGCAGCTCAGGTTTGACCAGTTCAAGAATCGATTGCATGGAACCTTCCAGCACCTTGCTGTGATAAAGGTGTCAGGCTGTTCTTTTTGTGAAGTACCGGAAGTCCTGGTCACAGGGCCAAGTTTCAGAAAAAAAAACTATTGTTATCTATTTTTGTAATATGATATGTAATGTAATATTATATACAGACATGCATATGTATGCTATTTCCATGTTGTTGAAAGAGAGGGGGAGATGTGAATACTACAACACAAATGGGGGGGAGATTTCCATACGTGGATATGCTTATATTGGGACTCCAAAATATGGAAAGATTTTGAAAGGCAAAAGAGGACATGTGTTAACCCATATTTTGGAACCACTGCCAGAACTACCACATATATATATATATATATATATGTGTGTATATATATATATGCACATATGTATATGTAGTAACTAAACTTAACCGCCAAGAAAGTGCAGAAAATGTTATATAAGTTTTAGCCAAATGTTTCAGCTGATTTTTACACTTCCATTTTTGGGAGGGGATGCTACACATTTGCATTTTTTTGAATGACATGTTTTTTCCCCGTCATGGTTCGCATCACCCAGGTACACCAGGGGCTACAAAGTGAGGCGCGGCGCTTTGGTGGGACCGAAGCCTGGCTTTCCCATAGTGGCTACTAAGAAAGCGCACCTAGCCCAAGATATCCAAAATCATTCAGTCATGGGATGACATGGGTGTTTCTACCAATGTGTTTCAGATTTGGGAATGAGTTTGTTGTGAAATGATTTGATGCAGCCCGGAATGTTGTGATGGTTTTTCAATGCCCGCGGATGCGGATGCCCGGACAGGCCGAACATCCGGAAGAAGTTCAGTCGTTGGGAACTGAGTTTATCGGGGGGGCGTTGCTTCATGGGTTGGTAAGGCTGGTTGGACCCAAACCACCATGAGTTCAGGTGATGAATTGATATGAGTCATCCATACGGGCTACCCAGATGTTTGTTGGATGGTATAATTGTGCAAAATCATGGGGACTGTCACGGACTGTCTGAAAAACACAAGGGAACACTTCAAATCCAGTGATTAAACCACGGTCAGTGTTCCCTTAGAACAATGATAGACCCCATGTGCAGGCACACCCATGTGCCAGACGAGGTGCCATCAGAACTTGTCGCCAGGTATGGAACAGGTCTACAGCAAGGAACATAACTTCAGTTGCTGGGCAGATTGCTTGGTGGACCTAGAAGTTGGTGGACCCGAGCAATCGCTAAGTGGCATACAGTATCCTCTAGTTAGACAAAATTGAACAAACATGAACAAACATTATTTGCCGCTGTTTTCATGAGTTTCGACTGTTCTATTTTTTGTCGGGTGCCACATGGCTGTTTGTTCTTTGGCATGCTGTCTTGTTTTAACATAACTGAGATACGTGAGACTAAAGGTTGCACATATATATATATATATATATTTAGTTATCGTGCATGCATATTTTATTATATTCTATTTTGTTACTTTGAGTGTTCAAGTCATGATAAGCAGGTTAACCCAACTATTGCGACAGGAGCATTTGAGACTTCACTCCTGCCCTCTCACTGCTCTCACCGGAACCTCAAACAACCATCCAGGGGCCAAGGGCCAACTTGATTTTTTTGAGAAGTATGGGCAAGTATTCTGTGGACACGTGTTGTAAGTCGTGGTGGATTTGGTCGTGTTGATGTGTATGGTGCATTGACCGGGTGTTGGGCCAGTGCACCCTGGTACCCTAGTGATTCAGCATGTTATCATATAGCTTACAGTTTAGCTAAATTTCAGCGGAATGTTTGCTCCATCATCCGATGATCAAATTAGGTATGTGTCCCTCATGCCCACTTGTGCCATTCTTGGTTCGGTTTAGATTTGCAATTCTTTTGGTCAGAGCTCATGTGTTGGTTTTTTGCAGTTTCAAATCCCCATTCAATCCCATGTCTTATGGTCAAATCCCCATATTATAGTCCAAAACACTTTGCATATGGCCATTTCCATCGCTGATTTTGGCAGCCAAGGTTACAAACAGATGCAAAACCACGTGGGGCGCCCATGGGCCCGTGCTCGGCGCCACCTCGGCTCTCTCGAAGGTTGTTTCATCTCTTTGTTATTCCTTGAGCCTGAAACAACCAGGAATTACCATGGTGGCGCATTCAAGCAATAGCCATGGTGAAGTAGGGAATTTGGTAGGGAAACAACCATGGGCTAGTTTTGCTTGTTTCGGCTTCCAGGTTATCAAAACCATTTGGGGGGGGTTCGGTTTCATCCACTTTCCGGCTTTGGAGAGGTCGCCAAGAGGGGTTGATTTGTGGTAATTGGTGTGACTTGCACTTCGGTAAGTAATGAACCATCATAAACCATCCCTATTTTGGGATAATATATGACAATATATAGATGGTTCATAGTTCATAGCATCCCATTTGGGGTCAGATTGCGAAGTTTTATTGTTGGGTTTGCCAAATTGCCTCACAGGTTTTGCTCCTGAACATCTTATATCCCCCTGGGCATTTTAAAACAATTTCTGCTTGAGACTTCATCTGTGGGCCTGTGGATCTGACCACTTTCCATTCTTGGGCCGCCCAAGTTTGTGACGATGGATGTGTGGTCCGTCAGCAAGTTCCAGTTCAACAACCTCCTTGGTACTGTCCGGGCTGCTCAGTGAAGGCCCGGTAGTCAAACATGGCATTATGGGAAATCCCCCATTTCATTAGATAATTTTCCAGCGAAAACCTCCATTTGGTTCTGGGATTCCCAGCGACTACCGCAGGGTACATATTTTCATTATCGTTTGTTTCTCATGGTCGTCTCTCGCCACGCTGCAATCCTGTCCTTCGGCAAGATAAGTCTATTTCTTCGCACGGATGAAAATTCGTCCCGCTGCAGGTTGCAAGTACTTTTTATTAAGTGGCAAGATTCTGTCATCCTCAAGCTCTCCACCGGCACAATAAATGAAGCAGTCATCGGGCGAACACGGTCGAGCACCACCCGTCCTTGGAGTCATTGTGAGCTGAGTTGTGGAAAGTTGGGGATTATCACATGATCAGTGGATTATCATCCCATTGTTTCTCCCATCAAATCCCTGTTGAATCCCATTAAATCCTTTCTTAAATCTTCTGAACATGGAACCTCAATAGTGTCTTCTACTGTAACCCCATGGCATCCAAATACTCCACCCAAGGTGCATCGTCTCAGCTAAGGCCAAACGAAGCTTTTACGATTTGGCCAATGACAATGTCACTTGCCAGCGAACGAATGAAAGGTTCCAGCCACGTCAGTATCACAAGATCCCATTGGAGTCAAACTAACGTAGTTTCTCCAATCCGCATGCACGCATGCAGACTAGTAGAATCCTGACCACTGCAGGTTGTTTTTCCTCACTTAAACGTTTCTGTTCATCTTGAGGATCAGAGCCCCTCATGACAACCGCTCCTGGCTGCTTCTTGTTATTGTTATTTTTATAGTTCATATTATAGTTCTTGTTATAGTTATTGTTATTGTTCTTGTTCTTCTTGTTCTTCTTGTTATTCTTGTTATTATTGTTCTTCTTGTTCTTCTTGTTCTTCTTGTTATTCGTGTTCTCATTGTTCTTCTTGTTGTTCTTGTTGTTCTTGTTGTTCTTGTTGTTATTGTTGTTCTTGCTCTTGTTGTTGTTGTTGTCGTCGTCGTCGCCGTCGTCGTATTCGTCGTCGTCGTCGTCGTCGTTGTTGTTGTTGTTGTTCTTGTTGTTGTTCTTGTTGTTGCTGTTGTTGTTCTTGTTGTTCCTTTTGTTCTTGTTGTTCTTGTTGTTCTTGTTGTTCTTGTTGTTCTTGTTGTATTTATTGTTCTTGTTGTTGTTGTTGTTGCTGCTGTTGCTGTTGCTGTTGCTGTTGCTGTTGTTCTTGTTCTTGCTGTTGTTCTTGTTCTTGTTCTTGTTCTTGTTCTTGTTCTTGTTCTTGCTCTTGTTGTTGTTGTTGTTCTTGTTGTTGTTGTTGTTGTTGTTGTTGTGGTTGTTGTTGTTGTTGTTGTTGTTGTTGTCGTTGTCGTTGTCGTTGTTGTTTTCCATGTCAATACTGTTACTTCCAAAATACAACTTTTTTCTCGGGGAGGGTTTCCAACTACAAAACCTGAACCAATGATTATCAATCGTTGACTGCTGGTTTGGGTTGGATTGTTTGGAATGGTGAAGGTAGCCCTATGTTAATAACATTTATATGTGTGATTCTCTGATTCTCTTTATATTGGAACCTTAGGAATTCCCATCTAAACCAATCACCGGTTTGCAAGGTGGAGGCTCCCGTTCACGATAGCAAAGCTGGTTTATAACTCCAATCACCTTGGCTTGCGGATGTTGGTGAAAACTATAATCCTAGTATCCATGATGTTCAAAAATCAACTTCTGGAGGTTTTTCATGGTTTTTCCCCAGTCAAACCTTCATTTAGTTCAGGCATTTTCCAGCCAACCACGCTTGATGACGAGGGTACCCGTGGACCTAGGTCTATCAGACCATTGGGATCAAGGCGGCAGGTCAGCCGCAGCAGAACAAGGCGCGGGACCCATGGGTGTAGCATACCCTCTGGTAAACTAACAGTTTGCTATTGAAAAGTGATTTTCCATAGCTATGTTCGTTTACCAGAGGGTAAACATTGATTTTTTTGCAAAAAATGGCATCCCTTTTTTTTGTTTGCGGCCTTGGGATGCTGCAGGAAGAAGACAAGAAGGGCTTTCAGATCGGCAACGTCTTCGTTCAATGTCTCTGTTCTGAGGCCTGGGGCCCCGCCTCTGGGCCTCTGGGCATGGTGGTGAAACCAGTCAGACACCGAAGTTCTTCCATGGTCTCAATATCGGAGTGTCGGAAAAGAAATCATGTATCCCCAAAAGGCTGTGTTCCCACAGGGAAAATGATTAAATCATATTAAATCAGTTCAATTAGCCAATATTCACCAAGGGTGTTCATGGTGGTGGCCTCTTTTCAGACAGCTCTCCATTTGGTTTCGCCACCATCGCCATACCTTCCTGCAGGTGATGCGCTTTGATATCGTTCGGGGTCCCGAAGTCCCGAAGCGGGGGGGATGGGGAACTCTATGTTGGTGCTAGGAAACCGAGTTTCCCAGCAGATGATAGTACATAGCTCTAATATGCTCTGAACCCTCTGAATGTTTATGGGTTTAGTTTAGTGACCTGACATGACCTGTTGGGAATAATCCCAGCAGGTCCCAGCATTGCTCCCCTTCCGCAGCAGGACGTAAGATTGTGAAGCTGTCACTGTGTGCGAGTTCATGTCGATTTCCTGAAACCGCGTGTGTTTTTTTTTTGTTTACCATTCAACAGTGAACATGGCTGTCTCCTGCAAATGGTGCTTCCCTCCAAGTCTGTGAAATACTCTATTAGATTAAACTAGATGTTGGAAAACTCAACCTTTGCAGGACATGTTCCTTGGGAAACCTTGGGTTTTCCATATTTGCTTGATGGTGTCAATTTCAAACAGAGTATCTCTACTTATTGTTACTATCATCACCATCATCATCATCATCATCATCATCATCATCACCATCACCATCACCATCACCATCACCATCCCCATCACCACCATCATCGTCATCATCATCGTCATCATCATCACNCATCACCATCACCATCACCATCACCATCACCATCCCCATCACCACCATCATCGTCATCATCATCGTCATCATCATCACCATCACCATTACCATCACCATCACCACCACCACCACCATCATCATCATCATCATCAACATCATCATCATCATCATCATCACCACCATCATCATCATCATCATCATCATCATCATCATCATCATCATCATCATTACCACCATCATTATCATCATCATCATCATCACCACCATCATCATCATCATCATCATCATCACCATCACCATCACCATCACCATCACCATCCCCATCACCACCATCATCGTCATCATCATCGTCATCATCATCACNCATCACCATCACCATCACCATCACCATCACCATCCCCATCACCACCATCATCGTCATCATCATCGTCATCATCATCACCATCACCATTACCATCACCATTACCATCACCATCACCATCACCACCACCACCATCATCATCATCATCAACATCATCATCATCATCACCACCATCATCATCATCATTACCACCACCATTATCATCATCATCATCATCATCATCATCACCACCATCATCATCATCATCATCATCATCATCATCATCATCAGTTTCTACCATGAAATGAAATGACGATCCCCAACAAACTATATTATATATATATATATATATCCATTCCATTCCATTCTATTCTTCAGGGTGGCTCCACCAACCAGAGCCATCGTTGCCGGCCATCCCAGGCTCTGAACAACTGGCAATTTCTGCCCAAACCCGAGCTAGCGGACACGAAGACCAAGAAGAAGTTACGCTTGGGCATTCCCACAGGCCGTGGAATGGTCGATGTGAACAAATCGAGGGTTTATTCGGTGCTTGGGGAGAAACACTCTTCTCATCCATACCTTTCATTTCTGAGAGTTTGATATGGAATAGATAGCCCATAAACATGGTTAAATTTGACCCCAAAACGCTTATTTTCCACAGCTATGTTAAACTACCAGCGGGTATACGTGTGTGCTTTGTAAGTAGTGCATATGACTAGTAAGAACCGGTATGGATATGCATAGTGGTCGTGTGAAATACATAAACTGACTGTCCAATAGATATTATACGTGATTTTTGAGCAATGGGGTGCTTCGACATTGAATTTGTGGAGGCGTAAGCCCCCACTCAAAAGAAAAACGCATTAACAAAGAAACATGAGTGCCCTTAAACCCTGATGAAATTGATTGAATATCTACCTTACCCATCCTTACCCCTATTTCTGTTGATTAGATCAAGTCGCTCCCTACTTAATCACATTTAAGTGGTTTCCACAATAGATCATCTGTGTGCTTTATTCGTTGCGCTGCCGCAACAACGAGTGGTCACCAGGTCCCAAGAAGAGTGCCGACACCTTCGAAACGGAGGAGTGCGAGCCACCAGTCTATAGCTGGGCACGTGTCAGGGATGCCCAGTGCCACGGCCAGGTGTCCAGGTGAGATCCAAAACGGCCGGTCAGGAAGCAGCTTTTGAGTCAGAACCCCGTAGTTGGAAAATAAGTATATTATATATATATATATATGGATAAATATGTTGCTACTGGATTTCCTACTTGGTTCACCTGGTTCTACAATCGCTTGCCTCTGAGATTGCATACCCACCTTCAAACCCTGGTGTAAGACTGGGTCATATTGGGTCTATTCATTTTTTGGGCCCTGTCATACAGGTTTTATTATCTATTAATGTTGAGGAAGGCAGCCCTCAATTTCACAGGTCTTGGGTAGTTTAGGAAATTCATGAAAGTAAATGTAGGATTTTCATCGGCTAACAAACCGATGTTTGCGTGAATGATGGTTAGTAAAGGGGCTGGCTGCCAAACAGGATTCAAGTCTTACTCGCCTGGAGAGATACGATGATATTTCCTGCGCCAGAAGAAACCCATCAGTCTATTTCCTCCTGAAGCTTGGGTTGCTTCCCCACCATTTCGCTAGATGTTGAAGAAATCGAAGAGGAAGCCATGAAGTGAATGGCCTTATGGGATGTTCAGAATGGTGTGGATTTGATCTCTGAGTATGAGCATGAGATGATCAGCCCCATGCCTTGAAGCCAATGGTTTGTCAGCCTTCAACGGTCCACTTAAAAATGCACTACTTGTGCAGGAGAGCCGATCCACGGGTCAACCGCAAATGGGCACGTCACGTTTTTTACAAAAGGGCTGTGCCCCAAGGTGGGTTTCTAATGCGGACAATATATGACCACATGGTAAACCATCATTTTTATCTTCTACATGTTTTTCGGACAAATCCAAGTTAAGCCCTCACCAGGGCGGCATGTTTGTGTACAAAGGCACCAAGGATCGAGTCCGACGGGGTCCTGTTGGGGTCTCTTCTCCAACATTTTCGGAGAAAGATGATGCAGGGCTGAGTCAAAATCTTGATATGACTTTGGATGATGCAATAATGAGTGATGTCCCCCATCTTAACTAAAGTCTATGGGGATTGAGGAAGTTGGCTGACATTTGGCTGACATGCTGGATCATGATGGATCATGTAGAAGCTTGAATATAGCTCAAATTATTGCACGGAGCAGTCAGAAAGTGGACAAAAACAGGGAGGTCTCCCACAGTTGGAAAAAAACATGAAACATGTTGAAACAATGTTTCTGCTAAACTCATCAAAAAGGGGATTTGATCATCTTGACCAGAGCACCAAGGTTGCCAAGAATTGACCCCGAACCGAACAACATGGGCCACGTGCAGATGATTATGTATATATATATATAAAGATGGGATTTCTGATTGCCAGGTTGGATTCAACCCCGGTCAGCCCGTGGGTAGCTGAAGTTGTTGATGTACTTAACAGCTAAAGGATGAGCTGGAAGGTATTCAAGATTGGCATAGTTTGGCCATGTATATGTATCGAGAGGAAGTACGTCAGATATCTATAGATATTTTATGTCATGTAATTTTTTAATTATATATATTTATATATGTATATGTATCTCTCTCTCTCTCTCTCTTTGTGTGTTTCTGTTTTTTGTAATGCACATTTATGTAGATATGCAATGATATGTAATGATGTGTATAATGATATGTAATGATATATCATGATATGTTTATTTATTTTTTTATTTACTGATTTATTTATTTTTTTATTTAACTATTTATTCTTTAATCTAGATCAATAGGTGGACGCATAGCTGCCTCACTGCCAGCCAGGAAAGCTTAAACAATGAAGTTCTCACCATTGAGGCCTCGTGGGGCCTCGTGAGCCGGATTGCTATATTGATGTTTTCAGCTGAGATTTCAAAGCTATTTCTATCAGTAAATAACTTGGCACAGTTTGGCTCCAAATATCTTGTTGAAGTCGACAGAAGGTGACACAAGCCTACATACGCTCCTGGATTGTGCCCTCAACAAATTCATGCCGATAGGAGAACCTGATTGTTTCTTGAGTCCTCTGTCATGTTGCAATGTTTTAAGCCCTTGCTTTTATTCTTCAGGTTACCACAAGTCGTGGGTCTGCTTAAGGTAGGTTGCAGTATTTGTTTCCTCTACAATGAGCAAGTTCTATTTGGATCTGTTTGGGGGATCGAATGTCTTTTCTTTCTGGAGGGAACGTCACATCGTTGGTCAAATCAACGGAAAAGGGGTTCATATCGCACATTGGTTCACATTGCGGTCAAGTATCCCATGATACGATTATTTATCGATGAGGGGTGTCTTGCTCATTGCAGCGGTTTCCTAAGCACATCCCGCAAAAACTAGCATGAACCATGCCAAAAAGAAGTTGTTTGGCAATTTGGACTTTATATAATATAGTTTGATATACTTGAGAGATCAGACAGATTCAGAGTTTGATATGGATTCGACGGATGCACGTACAAAAAAACGGTTCAAGATGTACCATCTCTGTACATATCTGTCCTACAGTGAAAAAGGGGCCGTGGAAACATCAATTTGAACTTAAACTGTCAAAGGCAAGCCTGCGGAAATTTGAGCAAATTCAGTTTCGCAGGTAATACCCTCCGGTTATTTAACCTAGCCATGGAAAATGGCCCATTGATAGATGATTTATGATGATTTACCTATCATATCCTATCATAAATGGTGATGTTCCATGGCTATGTTAAATAACCAGAGGGTATAAGATTAGTCTGACATAGATTGCCATGCCTTTTGATTTCTGTGGACAGATTTCCGGCAGACTATGGTGAAACCCTGGCAGGTCATGAAGGAGGGCGAGGGCGGCTTTCAGCCCCAAGGGAAGGCCGGGCCGTTCCAAGAAAAAATGGTGGTATACCCTCTGGTACTGTACAAGAATTTAACATAGCTACAAGGTTGTGCCCCCTAGATAGGATAGGTTGGTTTAAAACTAGGTAAACTATTTATAGTAGATATATCTATAGTTAATGGGGTTTTAAACCAACTTACAACTGGGGGGGCACCAGCTTGTATGAAAGGAAAATCACCAGTAATAACCAGTTTCAATAGAAAAAACAGTTTTTTTCTATAGGCCATGGCTGCCATGGCTTCCATAGCTATGATAAATTTCCAGAGGATAACTGAGATACTCTATAATGGATGATCATACGGATAAATTTGACGATGACGACGTCAACATCACTTGAAATGATGGTTAGGAGTAGGGGAATCATCCCAAAGTGGTCGACTTTCTGAGATTTGGTGAAGGATGGAAAGTCGTAAATTATATATATATATACAAGTATATATATATATATATCAAATGCACACATATATACATATATTGAAATGTATGTGTATGTGTATATCTTTATATATATATATATTATATGTGTGTGTGTGCGTGTGATGGCATAGATATGTATTTGGTCGTAGCTGGTTTTAATTGGAAAAGTGGGCCCATCCAGAGAAGCTGATGTTTTTCTGATTTGGAGATGGCTCTTTCCCGAGACTTTTTCCTAGTGATTCATGACTTGATCCAGCTGCTACTGTACCATACGTAGCCTCCAATAAACTAACTTAAGTATAGAAAATGGCCCATTTAGTTCGACGATTTCTCTATTAAGAACTGTGATTTCCGTTTCACAGACAGTTCAATTACCAGAGGTTGTCCTGTGAAATTCCATGAAATCCCATGATTCTCATACTATTATCCAATAATTCAAATAAATCCCATAGCAAACTGTGGGATTTCCGTAATGTGGGTAAAACAATAATAAACCACCTATATTTTGATGGTTTATACTACCTATCTATGGTGATTTCGGGGATGGTTTATTATTGTTTTACCCACATTACACTTTTTGTATCTTTGCGACGACGTTTTTGTCACCGACGCGGCAAGTGGAGGCTCTGGTTGGGCTCAGAGGTGCCATGGACTACCCCATCGCAGTGGGCGTGGCAGCTTCGTATTGAAAAATGGTGGTCGAAAATGGTGTCAATGGATTGATTAATGGGAAAACTTACAGGAAACCCCTGTATTTCATGGGAAAATCCATGGTTTCCTGTAGATTTTCCCTTAAACCAATCCAATGATGGTGATGAATCACCACTCATAGGGATTCTTTAAGGGAGATGATTGGTATACCTCTGCTATGTTGAATAAAAAAGTATAATTAACTCTGTTTGGTTGGTGTTGGCAATCTTGGCATTGACCCATCACCATGTAGATCATAACTTGGACATGGAGAAGCATGGAGTAATGCTCACTTCGACTTGGCAGAATCATCATCTTCCTGTTGAATGGTGCCTATTCCCTCGCCAAGGTCAAGACCCTCACGACCAAGACCTTGGAGTATGTGTGGGGAAACCAAGCGGCCCCTAGGGATGGTCAGTGAAGGACTGGTTGCTGAAGCTTAGGACAATACCTGGCCAATCCCTGCTTGGAGTTGCTTAATATTATACATGTATATGTTATATACATATGTTTACTTATGCTTATATATTTGCTTGTTTATATACTTATACTTATATATACTGTAAGTCCTATTCTTCTCAATTCTGAATTTCGATCCCCAATTGTTGTTTCAATCTTATTCAAAAGAGACCTGGGATTGGTGGACAGGTTCATTTGTTATTTAGGCATATGGGCATGGAAGTTACTGCCCACTACAAGGAGTCCTTTTCACCTTATAATCTTCAAAAAAAGAAAGGAATTCCATGTGCTCCAGAAATTTCTTTCAATCGTGCATCCAGTTTTACGTTTGCTAAATAATTACGTATGTTTGTTGTTTACTCAGAACCTCTTGGCATGGAATACGTGTATAATGTGTATATTGTTGGGTAAGCCCCCAAACTCAGTCCAAATTCGTGGTGCCCCTGTCTCCATCGCCCCAGGCAGGGCCGCGCTGGAGGGTCTATCTCCATGGCCATGCGGTCGATTGCCTTGAAGGCAATCGCGTCATGATGTCGCTGAGTTGTGCCCCCAAAACGGCTAGCCTCCGGTGACATCGCACCTGGCTGGCCGAAAAATCACTAAATGGAGGTTTATATAAATGTGATATATTACATATTTTTAAATGGGACAATCAATAAACCCCATTAATGCTATATAGTAAAATACAGTTATAAGTGCCGTCCATAAATGTCGATACTATGGTGATTGGAGTTATACACCATTGTAAACCAACTTAGCTATCGTTTGAGGGCCCCACCTTGTAGACATGTGCAATGCATCACTTTTCTATCATAGTTTAGTAGGATGTGTTCCTTTTCTACTATTTTTTGTATTGATTGTTGATGCTATAAGAAGCGGATTTCACACTTTTACATTGGTGAATTACCTGAACAGGATCAACTGGGTACCAGGATCGATGTGTTTTGCTGGGGCTCAGTGAAGAAAATCCTCCCAATCTTCAATCATCTCCTCACGCTATATGGATTGAGAGATTTGTCCAACCAGCATCGCATTTTAACGGAATGTGCTTGGAATTATATCCGAATTTGGACATGTATGGCCACAGTCATATGGTAAATTGCCATGGAAATGTGGGTCCCATGACCCAGTGCCTCAATCGCCGTTTTGAACCAACCTTCGTACCAGCATCAGTATTTCTATCGATTTCCTACAGTATCAACTGGGTAGCTTTTCAGGAAGAAAGATGGCCGTGGGAAACAATTATGTTCAACGGGTAAATCATCTTCCAGATTAGGAACAGCACTCGAGATGTTTGGTTGATCAGGATTGGCGCTCCCATCATTACTCCCTTCCGTGACTATGATTCCTAATGTCCTAAAGCGCCCCATGCATTTCATTGCATTTCATGGTGCCAAACGCTTGTGAATGTGTGTCCTCTTGTTTAGTCCAAAAATGATACCCCCCAAAAAAAAAGTTTTTTTAAAGAAACGGAGGAACACGAATACCCCAACATACCCCAATACATAAAGAATCATAAAGAAACATGTTTACCGTAAATTTTCACTATGTCAGTAGGTTTACAGTACGTTGTTCAACTTTTGAGGAGTTGGGCGGTTTCACTGATCATTGTCGTTGGGATCCCGAGCCATGATGAAAATTGGTCGAGCTTGAGATTGATGAGCACTTTTTGAAATCAGATCATTATAATTCATTAATATTCATTATACATTATATGTACTTATTTGACTTATGCATATGTGTATATATATATATAAGTATATATAGAACGCCATTCTAAGGTCTTTGGGGTTGTGATGTCAAAAATAACTTTGATGGATACTGGCTGATCCTCAGAAAACAGACCTGGTCTTCCCAGCTGATCCTCGCTGCGGCAGGCTGACCATGTACTACTTGCAAGCCAATCAGCAGCACCTGGTGGTGATGGCGACTCAGCCAAAGTGCTATTGTATACCATGACACGTTCGACGAGCCATGAAAAAAATGAAGTCAAACAAAATCCATGGGCAAATCAGCAAATGGGGAAACATTTGCTACTGGCAGTTATCGATTTTATTGGCTAATTTTTCCACAAGCATTGCATTAATCGATTGGGACATGTATGGAAATGTTGTGTTTAAAAACATGCTCAATGTTTGGTTCTGTTCGTGAAAGTATGTGTCTTGTGTAATGTTGAGGCATGTGCCAAGCTTTGCCAAAACCTGAGCCCATTTCCTACTGCCATTGAGGCCAATAGCGCAGATGGGTTGCCTGTTGCGGATCCGGACTATGGATCTTCCAACCCGTCCCCTGAGCAGCAAAGAGTGTCGATGGTGGAGGCTGTGGGAGGAATAAGAGAAATAGGATTGACAAAAACGTGGGTTTATAAACGCGGGTTTATCCCAACATGTTTCAATATATTGAAAATCAGATAGTCCATATAGTCCTTTACATTTGGGGAGGTGCTCGGATTCCAAGCCCACATGGGATAGTGTTGAAGGATGTTGAGTGAGGATTAGAATCTAGAGGTTCAGTTCTAGGCCTTCGAAATGACCAGAAGGTGTTGAAGTTTGACGGAGCCATACGGACCCCTCAGGTTCGTCCGCGTGAAATACGACGGCACCGTGGAGCAGTCTCCCGTGATCATGGCCTCATTGACGCCCATTTGGAGCCCCTGGGTGTGCGACCCACCGCGCCTGGTGGGTTGGGTAAGGGGTTAGTGGAGCCGAGCCCCCTCTGGATACAGAATTAAGATGAATTAAGTTGGTTTATAGTTATCCCCATAACCCCTAGTTATTGTAGATATAAACCAACTTTGCTATCTTGGGGGCCTCGCATCGTAGGATTGGTAAGTTTTAAGACCAATACAATGAATTTCGGATGTGATTGGAACCCCGCAGTCATGCTGTCAGGGATTGGATCCCTAGGGTACGGGCGGGAATACATGGTTTGTTGAGGGGTCAACTTTTAGACATCGGAACAAACAAATCCTCAGAAAATCTGATGATTTACATTGATTTACTATGACCTCTGGGACCAACGATCGGTGGGACATCCCATTTCGATTTTGAACCCCAAGATGTGAAGCTACAGGTGTCAAAAGTGACAAATAGAACTCCATTTCATCATGTACCGCAACCTTTATGGTGTTTGGTTATGAGGGGGTTGGGCCGGTTTGAGTGATGGATGGTATCGATATTATCTATCCACCTTGCTGTCCTTTGTGTTTGCCCGATCCGTCTCTGAGATCATATCTTCTACCTCCCAGTGCGCTTTACTGACCCGGTGATCTATAAAGATCAGGCACAAACTGGGGTCACCTGGTGATCTCCGAAATCACTTTGAGTTTGATTTGAGAATGAGGCTTCAACATCACCGGACGTGTTGCTTTTATTAGAGGTTTGCCATGGTGTGCCACCTGCAACATGACTCAGCTTTGGGATGGGTGGCTTTCAGGCGTACAAGAAGAACATTTTCCCCGAAGAGATGAGATCCAAAGGTTTCCTGGACACTTGGTCCTCGTTGCGGGTTGTCACCGGGCCACTGAGGTGATACACTCTGGTAAACACAGCTGTGGAAAATCACCGGTCTTAGTATGTGAATCAACTAGAAATTATCAATGGCCATTTTCAATTTCAATAGCTACTATGGTATGTTAATTTCAGACATGTTCAGATAACGCATGGTGAATGAGGGTGCCATTTGTAGGCACCATTTGGGTCTCGGTGAGTTATAGTGTCCCCCCACAAGGGGATTGCTGGGGGCTATCAGCTGGCCACCCGGTTCAGTCTGCTTTCCTGCCCTCAGGAGCTCGAGATTTGGCATTGGGATGGAGTGGCTTGGATCCTCCTTGATTTGGTGGGATTACATTTTAATGGAAAATATTGGGGAATTATCGAATTGTTGACTCTATAAATTCAGACAAATTTAGCAATCAGTAGATTATCACCATTTGGGGAAGTATATAACCCTAAACTATCAACCAGAGGCTTGTTTGTCAGGAGTTGACATTATAAGCCTTTGCAGCCTTTACAGTTTATTGCCATGATGCGGGTTGTGGCAAATATAACTTGCCACGGAGAAAGAAACAACAACCTCTTTGCCATTGCCATGGTGTGATTTCCAGAGTTGTAGATATGCATACATATGTATAAATGTATATATATATATATGACACTAAAGGGGACTAGTAAATGCATTGCTATCTCCTTGGTGGTTTCAATTATTGCATGTTTCCTTCCTGACAAACAGGATGATGACCCCCACTTGACTTTCCATGAATTATCACAATTTTTGCTATCTTACCGCTCTTAAATCATCCTTGGGAGCTTATAGTCATCCCCCAAAAAAGATAGACAAGCAATATCAGATTCTGCTGTACTTCTTTTTGGTTCGGGGCTTGCTACAAACTGTAATCTCATGAGATTCAAATATTTTATAGAAACATATAATACATATACATATATGCATATATATATATATATTATTATATATTAAAAAAAACAGAAGCATATAAAGTTGAACCGTTCATGCGTCTCTTCTGAGATTTCTATAAATCATATACCCTCCGGAAATCAAACATGGCAATGGAGAACCCACCATTTCTAGACGATTTTCCCATAAAACCCCTAGCATTTTTTCGGGGATTTCCCATGGCCACAGCATGGCCGACCCCAGGTGCCCACCGAGTTTCTGGGCTCCTTCAAACTGGACCTCGTGAAGGTGAGAATATCATGGGGGGTTTACCCAACTAGAATGGATATGAAACTTGCATAATAGTCTTTATATATTGGAGATGATATAATTTCATACAGCCAGTGTCTTTGAGAGTGAGGGATACTCCAAAATGGTCATTTCAATGGGAGAATGATGATACACGATGGGAGTTTGGGGTATCCGATTTCCATATTCAAAGCCGAGTAGTTAATGTTTGTGCAGCATACGGTGTTGGGGGAGCTGTTTGGACATACAGTATCAGCGTGGCAATTGCCAATTTCAAGAATCCTGACTTTTACCATCCAGTAAAGCAAGATACGGGAAATCCACCATTTTCTGGATCATTCCCTGCAAACCCCATGGATTCCCATGAAAGGTATACTCAAATACCCTGCAGGGTCCCACTTCCTCTTGTCGCCACTCACGGTCTCATGACTAGCCTTTTTGGAAACCAGTTATACTAAAAATATGTGTATATATAATGTGGGAAACCCAATAATAAACCTATCATTTGGGGACGGTTTATACCATACCATTCATTTATGGTGATTTTGGTGATTATTGATTATTGACTTTACCCCATTGTAGCATTTTCCAAACCATGGGCGTGCGGATGGGTTTGTGAGATATAGATATATATATCGATGCCTACATGGATTTGTGGACCAGCTTCTAAACGTCTAAATGGTTGGGCATCACTTTGAAGATACCTAGCTACCCAGAAGTTTGATGGCCCATGATGGCCCTCTTTGTCATGTTTGGGCATTCCTCCCACGGCCACAACGAACTGTGTTGCAGACTCGCTACGGTCAACCGGTGGAGCGAGCCATTTGTGGCAACGCAACGAAGACCAAGCATCTTGGCACAAGAGACATACATGCATGCATGCGTACATACATACATACACACATACATACATACATACATACATACATCCATGCATGCATGCATGCATGCATGCATGCATACATACATACATACATACATACACATACACATACATACATACATATAGTATACTAAATACACACCAGCATCTTTCTGGTTGTTCTGCTGAGTCCCCAGCTGCAACTGCACCAGGAAAGTGGCCAACTCCAATGAAGACGAAGCAGATCGAAACAAGGAAGACACAGGGGATGTGCCTTGGCAGATTTGGCTCCGGGGAGCCACACGAAGCACCTGACCTCTGCTAAATTGGATTGCAAGCAGCAACATTTGGTGCCCCTTTGTTAAGGTCGAGTCGCAATGTGGGGAGGTTGTGATTGGGTTGTATTGGATGATGGGAAGTTGAATTTTACATCATCGTGACCAACTAGACGACGGATGGCCCGAGAGCGAAGAGAAGTATAGTGAGATATGTAATTGTGAAAATCGTATAACATGAAATATATAGAGAGAAATAGAAGAA
>BGPT01001102.1:161032-183160 GCA_003297045.1 Symbiodinium sp. clade C Y103
TGAGGATGTGAAGATGTGAAGATGTGAAGATGTGAAGATGTGAGGATGTGAAGATGTGAAGATGTGAAGATGTGAGGATGTGAAGATGTCAAGATATGCAGATCCAACTTTTAGAAGAACCCTTCGCNGAAGATGTGAAGATGTGAAGATGTGAGGATGTGAAGATGTCAAGATATGCAGATCCAACTTTTAGAAGAACCCTTCGCTCAGACGCTCTCGGGAAAAAAGAGTGGTCGACCATTGATCACCTAGTATGGTAACCATATCTTTGAGAAAGACATGTTTTTGATTGGGCCAACAAATGATGATCAACATTTTGCAGATGGTGATCAACAACAAGTACTACTACTATAAATGATCAATTATAGCCTTTAGGCAACTTTAGGAAAGCAACCAATGATGATCAATATTCATATACACTGCATATATTGGTTCACATTCCCATGATTCCCATGTGGCTTACCTCAACCCCAGGGCATCGCAACCGGTGATGGCTACCGAGGACACCATTGGCATTGACCCTGCCCTGTCGAAGTATCACACCACCTATTTGTGACCTAAACATTGGCGAGGGAAAGAGGAGGATGAGTAGACGATAAAGGTTGTTTTCCACTAGTACTATGATTATATATTGTTATTACTTCTATTATTTTTTGATGATGATGATTGTTATTCTTATACGAGCTATATGATTATTGTTTTGATGATTAGGATGACTAGGGGGATGAGGACGGGGATGATGGGAATCATGGGGATGAGGATGATTCTCAGGGTCGGATTGTCACAAGGAGAAAAAAGTCGCCAATGCGACGACATAGTTTGTTCGTAATAAGCGGAGGACAGATGACAAGCCTCCTCCATTCTTGCCTCATTCACCGGCTTGGAGTGGCACAGGGAGCAGCTCATTTTGGCCCCACGCCCCAAACTGGAACATTGACCCATTTGTATCCATTTGTAGTAATTCCTGTCATCGTCCAAATCCATTTCTCAACGGGTTCCCAGTTTGAAGTGAAATTTGGGTTGGGTGGCAGCGGGTGAGTTACAATACATGCATGATTGAACGAAGGGACATGGCAGAAACATCCAGAAGATGGCTCGGAGTGAGGAAAATTCAATGATAAACTATCCACATTCACTGGGTACGGTATAGGATATCTTTCCGCGCAATGAGCCGGAAGTTGTTGGTTCATTGGATAATTTTCTTATCGGGTTCATGCCGCAAGTTCACATAGCAGAGTGACAGCATGGCCTCACACTGTGTCAACCAGGTACGAGGGAAAACGTGAGAAGATTGCGGGTTCCTCATTGTCCACCATGGCAACTCCCACCATCAGCCTGCGGCCAAGAGAAGATGGAAACCGATGGAGTCACAATTGGTAGTTTGATCAATGGGACATTGCCAATGTGTAATCATCTTTGAGCATTTTTGCAATTTGAAATGGTTTTGTCCAAGCCACTTTTGAGGCTTTGAGTGCTACTTCTTGCCTGATTTCAAGCCAGTTGGGAGCCTCATGTCAAGGGAGAGGTTGAATGAAACAGATTTTACAGCATGCAAAAGAAACACCATTTTGACATGTTTCCTTTCCAGCCAGCACTGTACAATTAAACGTTCCTTAATTTTTCTTCAGGGACCGGTCCCTTCGGCCACAGGTGGTGAGCAGTAGTGATGGCTTACTTACAAGTCTCCCCAAAAAAATGACCTCTTTTGATGGGTTGAACATAGCATACTTTTTGAGTTGAATGAGATCCCAAACAATCCCACACAGATTTGCTCATTTGTTCAATTACAAATGAACATCATAGGCATAGGTCCAAAATTGTTCAAAGGCGTTATAAGTGAAACGAAAGTGAGATGATCCCAAAAGGGGAAGAGACGGACATTTGTGTGCACATACGCCCCAGCATCTCATTTGAGTCTTGGGATGTATCCTCCCTGACCATCCCCAAGACCTGGCTCCGGATGTGTCACCAGAGGATTTCAAGTTCCCCGAGCAAGATGACAAGGAAATCGCCAGTGCTGCAGCCTTTGCCTGGGGAACTCAGTAGAAGTGGCCTTGGTGATGGCCACGGGTTGGGAACTCTGTGGCATTGGGGATGTGGGGACTGAGACAGATCTTAACTTTAGACAGGTCTTAATTTTTAAGAGCTGAACGTTCGCCAGCTAAGCCACATGAATTGCACTCAACACACTGGTTTTGCAAGTGTTGAAGTTCTCTACCCTTCAGGGAGCGGGACAATCAGCTGGCAGTTGGCATTTTTTCACGGTGGAAAGGAGGCGAGAGTAGTGTAGTCTGCGAAGTTCACAGTTCGCAAACCAATTCCTTCCAGCTGAACAGTGGCAGACGTATGTATAGATTCTAGACATGGATCATAGTGGATGCGTCTCGAGTGGATGGACAAATACGTGTATATGATAGATAGATGGATAGATGGATGGATGGATAGATAGATAGATAGATCGATAGATAGATATATAAGATGATATAAGATGATATAAGACAATATAAGATGATACTTATAAGTTTAGATAGATGGGTGAAATTGCTAGAGTAGATTTTATGTGATTTGATCAGGCTAGATTAGATAGCTATATAGTTTTTGTTAAAACAAGTCAATAGATGTCGGTGATGTTTGTTGTCTAATGGTTTCAGCGGGTGGCAAGCAGAATGAGCATATGGCGACACAATGATATGCCTGGTATGCACTTGATGGGAACAACAGAACTGATCGAGAAGAGACGTCAGCAACTACGAACTGACATAGACGTTTCATCATGTTTCACAAAAAGAAGCAAGTTGTACCCACATGTAGGATGAGGATCGGTGGTAAAGTTAAAGAACTGAATTGTCAACGCAAAGCGAAAATTATAAAACAACAACACAATGAGGAATCTTTAGGAATCTTGAGAGCTACATCAAACTTTTTAGCTGCCGATACTTCGAGAAAATGCCGGAGAAAGTCATTGAATTGCAGGTCACTGCCGGATTTCATTTTAAGAATGCAATTGTTCTCTGGAATGGCCCCCCCAAAAAAAAAGAAGTTTGGTATCCATTCTGCTTATCCATCCTGCTTGGGATAGTGGTGGCTCCGGCACCGAAGCCTCCGAGGCACCTGCATACCAACGTTCGGCACTTAGTGCATTTGGTTGCTGCCATTTGATGAGGTTCAACAAAATTCAACAAATGGGATTGGATTCAATGGGTTCGACCATTTGAGCATCAAAAATAGGAATGGATCATGATGGATCCAAGAAACATGGCAATGTACTTATTTGTTGTCCGCGGTTTTATCAAGTAATCATGAAATCATAAATCTACTCGGAACATGTATTCTGGCACATCTTGGCACTACTGCAACCACGGTGCGATATTCTGACACATGTTATTTGTGTTGTTCCTTTCACGTTGAACAAAACATGTTGCCATTTCTGGTCAGAACGATCAGCCCCAATCTTGGGGAGCATCGCTCATCATCATTTTCTTCCTTTGTACTATCCATACTTCATAGCTTTTGGAGAGGTTTCAAAAAACGCACAACGAATCATTTTATTGCAGGATTCGAGGAGGGGTTCTGGAAATTACAGGCTTTGTGACAACCCAATGCTATTCCACTGCGTATATAGTAGATGATTGGGTAACCTCTTGGAGTTTTAAGTCCAAGCATTCAGAAGTGGTTGCTGAAAGTCGTTCAACGAGACTCAATTTGTGCAAGAATTGGATGAAGGGAACATCTACAGGAAACCCATTTTTATTTTTGAGGAGAAAAATCACAGTTGTTGCCCTTAAGCCAATCATTGAAACATTGAAATAAAGAAAACACAAAGCAATGATCTCATGGAGATGGCAATGGATAGAGAGAGATAGAGAGATCAACAGCAACTGCTGGCAGACCAGTTTCCCAACCCCGGGGGGCCCGGGGTTCAGAGGTTGGAATGACATCTTCCGGGAGTTCAATGAGGTGCAGTGCTGGTCTATGCTGTGCTTGAAAACTGGCAGTGTCCGGTGCCGCCAGTGAAAAAAAATGGATAGACATGGATGAACATGGAGGGCTGGCTGGTGGTTCCGCGCTGTTTCTATTTTAATGAGAGTTGTGAGATAGGTTCAAGCCACTCGCTTGGAAGTCCTGATGTTTGTTCTCCTAGGCCACCTGCAACTTCGAAAATGAGCCAGTTCCAGTTACCACATGGCTACCAATCAATCCTGAACGTAGACCCGCAGACGTTCTTATACTTGTTGGTTTTACTTGTGTTTTCCTCCCTTATTCCCCGGCGCGTGTGTGGTCCAGGCCTATCAAGTGTGGTTCCCGGACTCCCCCGCCAAACGACGTTGGATTTGCAGCTTCACCGACAAGTTGGGACGCCTCAGTGGATGGAAAGGTATTGGGGAGATCATCAATTAATTGTGGTAGAAATTCAACAGAAAGATCACTTGTTGAGATTTGTTCGATTTTGGTGGGATTGGTTTAGATGTGTTGAGTGGTTCTTTTGAATTTGTAAAGATTTCTTGAGATTTGTCAAGGAAAGACAGGTGCCCAAGGATGAATCAGGTTATGGGATACTTTTGGGATCGCCACCAGTGCCTGGCGCCCTTCGGAACTCTGTCAGAGCTGACAGAGTTGACCAAACCATTCCAGCTGGCAATAGCTGCAGTGTATCAAAAGACCCGGGACCGGAGACCTCACCCTCAGCTTCTGAACGCGTACTTCCCAAGCTTTGGATGATCTTGAAACGTATAACAGCACCCCATGCACCCCCCAAAAAGATCCAAACAGTAAAATCCCAATCAACACAACATTAGACAGGTGATTCATCATGACCGTTCTTTTTGGAAGTTACTTTACCTCCCATGCGGATCTGTTTCCCCAGGCAGCTATGCTTCCCACGTCTGAATCAACCCAGCACCGGAAACGCCCTGGGAGGAGTGGAAAGACCTTACCACTGCCGCGGCTGGTGACACCTTTGGCTTTACCTGCTGAGCTGGCGCCGGAGGGATCCGTTTCGGGCCCCTTTTCGGGGCGAGGGTCGCCAGGGGGATCCAAAGGAAGCCAGGGGATTTATGAAACCTACTTTAAAGGATTTTTCTTGCATCTGTTTTTTTGTTTTAAGAATGCATATGCATTATGTTTTTTTAAAGATAACTTACTATAGATGTAATTGCAAATAGCTTTCAGATGCTGCAACTAAACTGATTCACCAGTGGAGATTTTGAGAATCCGGCCTCCAAAAATCAATGTTTCTAGTAGGAGGGTATGGCATATTACCCTCTAGTAATTTTAAGTAGTCATGGAACATTATCCATGTGTAGATGATTTATATAGACATAGCCATATTCCATTGCTATGCAAGATTCCTAGAGGCAGGTGGAAGAGATTGTAAATAAGTTTATATAAGTTTACCCTCTGCAAAGCATGGCAAGAGAAAATTCCTCATTTATCCACGATGTTCACATTGAAATAGCCATTTGGTTTGGAGATTTCCCATCAGGTTGAAAGACACCGCAGGGTATAACTAGTTGATATAATATGTTAATATTATCCCATAGGAGTTGCTTGAATCATGATACATCCCCAGTATATCACTATGATTGTTCCATGATAGCACCATTCCAGCTGCCAGGGATCTCCCCTTGGGATCATGCACTGGATTAAGTTTGAAGCTCAGGAGAGATTTCTGGAGCTGGTTTCAATATGGCTTCTGGAAATTAGGGGTACCCCCAAATCATCCATTTTAATAGGATTTTCCATTATAAACCATCCATTTTTGGGTACCCCCATTTTAGGAAACCCCCATATATTTATATACCATCCTCAAATCAAACGTGGCTGGGAAATCACCGAACTCAATGCAGGTTTTTAAATAAATCATGGAACTAAATTGTCATGGTGGATCTTCCGTTGCCATGTTTGGTTTCCAGATGGTAAATGGGTAGGAAGGGAGTTTTCCTGGCTGTTGGTTGTTTGCTGAATCGTTGTTTGTTCTGTGGTTTAATGCTACTGAGGAGGAACAAAAAACAGCGTTTACCTGGTTCAGCACCGGAACCAATTGGCTTTTGGGGTTCACTGCTAGGGATTTGAATTTATGATTGCAAAGTCGATCCTCAGTAGCATCATTTTTTTTGCGTGTGGGCTGGCACTTTGTTGATTTCAGTTTATCAACAGCAAAATGCTGAGTCCCTTCCCAGTCCAAACTGCTACACACATAGAGTACAGGAGCGTAGGCAGATATCTAGTTTTTCCTTAATATGAAATTATTCATTGCTCCCTCTCTTTGGCCATTGGCCCCCTGAATTGTTTCCTGGAACCCTACAGCTGAGGTGTATTGAGTTCAGCGCACCTGCACGGCAGAGGCGCAGAGGGCAGGGTCAAATGATATCCAGACATAGATCATAATTAGATGATATTAGATATAATAAGATCCATGTCCAAACTGGGTCTTTGTGCGTCATTTACGAGATTTTGCAACAAGATTTTGCAAGTCTTCATACAGTTTGGATACAGCACCTCCAAATTCCCAAATCAAGCCAAAGGCCTATGATTGTTCTGAATTTTGAGAGGATCCTTCCCCGGCCACAGGGCTGTTGGTCAAATCAACGAGTGGCAAACTCCCAACGATGTGCGGCGACCAAGCGACCGTCGGAGCTGCGGCAGAGTGAGTCATCAGCTACCAATAGCTACCATCCATATTAAAGCGGATGGGTTGCAATATGCTACAACTAAAAATCCCACTTATGGTCATGTTGGGGATGGTTTACCATTGGGTTTATCGCACTACATTTCCAGCAATTCTGGGTCTAATGGGTTTGTATGGGTTTCTTTGACCATGGGACACCCCCGATTCCAACCTTTCCCATGCAGACTTTTTGGAGCCTCTTCCATTTGGAGACAAACCTATGTTGCCAGGCATCATGATTGCAGAAGTCTGTTTTGAATGGATTTCCAGGTGGCGTTATTCAAACGCCACCCACCGATCTAATCTACGTGCTAATGCGCACTAGACGTGGACAAAAACACAAATTACTATAAATTACTACTGTTTGTTTTTGAGATGGAGTTGCACCAGCAGAAACCCAAGGCAAGAAGATATACCTTTTAGATCCTTTTAGTTTTTTTTTGCAAGCCCATTTCGTTATCCCAGGATCTTTTTTAGGACTTTCCGAGAGCACAAACTTTGAACTTTAACCAGATTTGTTGAGCTGACCATAGCAATAGAAGACCCCAAATTTGCTCCATGGATTGCCTATGAATATTGAAGACCAATATTTGCACCACCCGATTTACCCGATCTACCAGTGAAGACATTGTACTTCTCATATTTTTTGAAAAAAAAACATGTTGATCCCTTCCCCCTAGTATTAAACACCACCCATGGACTATGGCCAAAAAAAGGGGGAGGAAATCACCTATTTGGGACCATACAATGGGGTGTTTCGTATCAATGGAGGATGGGATTAACTAGGCTTTATGGTGATTACAACCATAGTTAGATGCGGTCACAAACAATAAAATTGGTTTCTCTTTGACGCATGTATAGACGGATCAATCATGAGCTTCTAGGTACGCCCCGGTGCCATCAAACGTGGCCTGCTGGAGAATCCCCGATCTAGATGGAGGTTATATTATTATTTGTTTAGTGAAAAACTCATCGAACTAAATGGTAGGTTTTCCAGCACGCCATGTTTCATTGCTAGAGGATAACCCAAACATTGTTGCTTATTATATATATTATATGTTTATGTATATATTATTTATTTATTTCTATATGCATATATAATTATACATACATATATATATATATATATATACATCATGGGGTAACCCAAATACTGCTGCTTGTGCTTCTCTACATGTGTATATATATGTATATATATGTATATATTATGTATGTGTGTGTGTGTGATTAGTATATGTATATTTCTTTAATATCCCATCATGTCTTCATCCATGTGATATTCCCAGGATACAACCATAGGTTTAAGCCAACAACCGCCATGGTGCCTAGATCCTGGCCTTGCGACGTGGATCTGTACAGGAGATGGATCATCCGAAGTTTTTGGGCCGGATGGTGGTCACAAAACATACCTAGATGTTGGTGACAAGGTGATTTACATTGCATCTATGGCTGATATATGGATGATTTATGGATGGTATATGGATGATGTATGCTGATATATGGTGATAATTGGTGATATATTTGGTTCGATTTAGCCACCGAAGATGGGCTTTAAGCACTGAGCATGTGGGATTTAGCCGCCAAGAATGGGTTGTAACCAATAAACATGGAGATAGCATTGATAAACATGGACAATGATATAGTGGAGTGTAGCCACGGGCTTTTGCGAGAGATGGATTGTGGGCTAACCCAGAAGATCGGAACACCGTTTTTCATGAATCAGGATTTGGTGAGGCATCGTTCATGGCTCAACTGGTAGTATAGATAGATGTGGGAATGGGTAGGAATGATGGGAGAGCCATGGGCCCAGAAAAGGCTGCTTTTTTTTTCTAATAGTGTTACCCTTTAGTAATTTAGCATAGCTATGGAAGCCATGGCCATCCATGGCCCATGTATATATAGTTGATTTTTGCCTATTAATTATTAAAGATGCTGATTTTCCATAGCTATGAAACTTACCAGAAGGTAAACAATCTTTTGGACATTGCAAGAGTTGGATGCCAATAATTTTGAACCATCCTCATTTGACCAAACCAGTGGGATTCCATTGTTGTTTGAACACCACTTGGCACATGTTTCAACTTCTGATGGTTGATTTGCTAAGCCCAAGGCGAACCACCCTCAAGGACTGCTAGAAATTTGTGTTTTACTAACTACAAGACCACCAACTTTTAGGCTTCTGGGCCCACCATATCAAGCCATGTTTGGTGCATCATGTGTCGTTCCCCTCCCATAGTTCCAGTTGAAACCACCTTGCCGATGATCTTGAGGGCGTGGACACCAGTTGGTGATTCAAAGAGCAGAAAGAAAGAATCCAGACAGCTTGATACCGCATATCTTGATATATCTTGATCATTCGTCGATGTTGAAGTCTTTGACTTCATATTCTGCACGAGAAGTGCGGCATTGATTTGGCGTGGATATTATTATGTAATGTTGCCGCATTGCAGAAACACATATATTTTGCTGTGACTCCACTCTTTTTTTCAGGTTTCCTGTGCTCTCATTCTCTCTCTCTCTCTCTCTTTCTCTTCCTTCTCCCAACTAGATAGAAATCATGACAAAACCATATGCGTAAATGAGATTAAACGAGCTCATGTGCACTCACGCATTGAAATAGATGTTTTTAGTGTATATAATTTATGACTAACTTATGCATGGATTTAGAGAGCGATAGCCAGGCAGAGATAGATGCATATAAATTAAATATATGATATTATGAGTGTATATATATATATATACTGCATATATATATATATACATATATACATAGAGGGATAACATAACGACCTCATAGCGACGTCACCGGAATGATGATAAGTAGAGGGTAAGTACCGACCCCAAAATAGCCTTCTTTTGTCTTAGTGAATTATATATTCTTATTATTCGTCCATATCAATATTTATTTTTACAATGTCTATTAAAAAAAAAAAACACATACATGTACAATACATAATATATATATATATATATATATGTATGTATGTATGTATGTATGTATGTATGTATGTATGTATGTGTGTGTATGTATGTATGTATGTATGTATGTATGTATGTATGTATGTATGTATGTATGTATGTATGTATGTATGTATGTATGTATGTATGTATGTGTGCCTGTATGTATGTATGTATGTATGTATGTATGTATGTATGTATGTATGTATGTATGTATGTATGCCTGTATGTATGTATGTATGCATGCATGCATGCATGCATGCATGTATGTATATATGCGTGTACATGCATATCATTGTCAATGGTAAGATATTACTATATGATATTATATTAAGATATAGTAGCGTGTTTTTGACACTTGATGTGGGTGGCAGCCATGCTTGGTGAGACCGACATAGACCACGCGGGGCCATGGCCGTCAGGACCATGCGGTGCTGTTGTGCTGCGCCCTGCAGGGCTTGAAGAAAGACGCCTGGGTTTGCATAGGCCACGGCGACTTCTCACGGCTTTGCAGCTGAATTTTCATAAGCATTTGATTAGTGGTTACTAATGATTGATTAATGTTAGAGCAATAGGTTCTTAGGATCCATCATCTCCAATTTTGACCAGAAATGTGATCAGCCATCAGAATATGGGCGGTTTATAATTGCTTTACGAACATTCGTGGTTTTTATAGGGACCCCTAGCTGATGGGACTCCCAATAGAAGATCATGGGGGGTGAAGGTCCCATCAATGGGTCCCTCTAGATTCCACGGTGTCCATCGGTGCTTTTCTTGCACCTTGCCACGAACCTGCGGCATGAATTAATTGAAGTGCAGATCATGAATTTGTGCAGTTGGATGAGTGAGTTGAGTAGGATGTGATTTTCATTCTGGTTGCTTCCAGATTTTAATGTGTTTCCAAGGTTTTAAGCTGGCAACATGATTGATCAGCTTTGCATGAGGTGCCCCGAGTATGCAGGAATGGTGTCAGTGTCAATGATTTTAAATACATGAGGCTTAGATGAACAGCTGCTAATCTTGATTTTAGATCTATATATGTCCATCCGCCATCGTTCCTTCGCAAACATCTCGGCCCAAGGAGCGCGATTTATCATTTCTAGCTTGCAAAAAGGTGACCTCTTCATCTTGGATTGTCATCATCCACGTAGGAACGTCCAGTAAAAACCAAGCATTTTCTCCACGCATCACATCACCACCGCCATTTTCCCAGCGGCCATGCCGGCCACGAAGCCCAAGAAGAGTAGCAGCTCCAGTAGCGACTCTGAGTCCGAGACGCCACCCAAGAAGAAGACTACAACGAAGAAGGCAACCTTGACCAGAGGGAAATGGCTGGTAGTTCAGTGTCACTAGTTTCTGTACATGCACAGTATGTGAATCTATATTCATCATGTCATTGTTTCCATGTTTGCAGCGTATTTTGGAAAACTCCCATTTAGGCATGGTTGTTGCCACCCATTCCTGGTGAAATTCGGGGATGGTAAAACCATTATGGTTCTATTCCATAACATGCCCATAATACACCCATAATTATCCCACATAGTTCAATCCCGAATGGGGTTTGCCGCATTATGACATATTATGGAAACTTGAAACTGCCACGCCAGCCGCCTGCCCCAGGCAGCCTCCGTCTCACCCAAGAAGACAACGAAGACGGCCGCCAGCAAAGCAACCACCAAAGCGACCACCAAAACGACCACGGCGACCAAGATGCTGAGTTGATGTGATGTAAACGTGTCAGAAAGGAACCCCAGACGACAAGCTTCCTGCCATGGGTGTATCGTCGAACATAGTAGATTCCCCAAAAAAACGGTCAGCGCTTTCTGCGCCTGAACAAAAGCAAAAAACAAAGGTATTGGAGGCTCAGTGATCACCATCAGCAGAGCCGGCAGTGTACTGTATCTTCTTGGAGTACCCTTTTGTCGACCATCTACCCATTCATGTTGTGGTCTCATCGTGCATGAAACCCATTACATTGCTGGTTATATCTCATTTCTTGCTGCTGGATTACACATGTTATGCAATTTTCAGGTGAGCTTGCAATTTCAATCATTTGATCCAATTTTTTCTCGCGTCCAATTCTTCCTGCATGGCTAGAATCTAAAAGTCATCCCATTTTTCCTGGTAAGAGTTTCCATGTCATCAATCCCATTTTTCCTGGTAAGATCCTGCATTTTATCCAACGTTTCCTGGAAAGATCCTCCATTTTATCCGAATTGTTTCTGCATAAAACCTCCGAATCATCCCGCTTGTCCTTGTAAAAAACTAGGCCTCTTGCTGGTGCCCTTCCCATGGCGAAGCCTCTCAGGAAGCGCGAAAGCTCTCCCAAGCCCAAGAAGCGTGCAGCCTCGCCCGCGCGCGCGTCGCCGAAGCCCAAGAAGCGTGCGCAGAAGGCTTCACCGGAAACATGGCGTAGAACGTGAGCGAAACCAGGAGGTTTCTGATGAACTGGGTGTTTTTTTTGGGGATTGCTTGGCATTCTATCATGGGTTAGCTAGTGATAATTAACCTTGGATTTGCGGTTTGTCCATGATTTTGGTTGGTTTTCCCGATGGAAAATCCACTACGACTGGGGAATCCGTGGGGAAGATGCTGAATCCAAGCTCCAGGATGTTTCTGAACAACGTACCCTTTGGTCATCAAACTTGGCTGGCTGAGAACCCCCCTGTAAATGGAGGTTCTATAGTGGAAACTAAAGGAAGGCATTTCCATTGCCATGTTTGATTACCGGAGGGTAGCCTCTGGCAAGTAAACATTTTGCTGCTGTAGAACGTAGCCATATTCATTAACAAGAATCTATACCTAGGCCCATTTTCCAAGGGTATATATATATATATCAATTCTGTTGAGAATGCAACGGGAATACGCTGGAAATAAAATGGGAGTATAGTGGACACACTGCAAGAATCTATTCAGCATACTGGGGAACCAACGGAAACGATGGCTGGATTTGCTTTGAAGCTGTGGGATTTACCACAAGTTGTTTAATTGTTTGTTTGGTCCATTTTCCGGGCTCCATGCCTGGCCTGATGGGAAAAACGAGATACTGATAGAAAAGTTAGTACACTACGGGTTTTCTTATGGTTTCTTTCATTCACCAAATCATATGAAATCATCAGGGCTGGGGGGGATCTATGTGTTTTTTGCTCTCAGCAGACCCTTTGGCCAAGGAACCCAAGAAGCGCAAGGCCTCCCCAGAGCCCAAGAAGCGCAAGGCCTCCCCGGAGCCCAGCAAGAAGCGCCGCTCTCGGACGCCGGTGAAGAAAACCGTGACGAAGCGAAAGGAGGAGTCCTCTTCCTACCGATCAGGTGGCAGTTCTGACAGCCGATCCCGCAGCCGGCCACCACCCAAAAGAAAGGCTCCCGCACGGGAGGCGTCGCCCAAGGTCAAGGAGAAGGTAAGAAAGGACCGGTTGGCGGGGTGAGATTCTGGGTTTGAAGCCCTTGAAGCCAAGGCAAAACGAGCAGTTGTTGGTGAAAGTTTATGGACGTGCCGGAACAATGCCAGTTGCCAATAGGGGCCCTTCGAAGTATAGCATACATCCTGTTGTAATACTTGGACCTAGCATGATCTAGATCGCAAAACCAAGGCTTTTTCTTCTCATCCTACTGGGCTCCACCCAGTACCAAGATTATCTGAACTGACAAAAGAACGTGAGTCACATGAGACATGTTCAAACTCGCCAGACGATGTTTCCCCAATGATCATGTTCAATATCCACCCTTTGCATCATTATGGCATGGTTTCTCCATCTATTGTCTTCCAGATGAGTATATCTCAGGGACCACATGTGACATCCCGGCTCAAGGCATCCCCGCGCCAGGAGAATGGCTCCACGGCTCGCGCGGCTCCACAAGCGCGGAGCTTCCTTGGAGCGCTGAAAGCTGTGAAGGCCAATCAGAAGGACATGCCCAAGCCACCGGAGGATTCATGGGCCAAGGGTAAGCACAAGGACTGCGACTGGTGGTTGGATGTTTCATGTTTGTGTCCACAAAAAAAAACAGCAATTTTCCATCCAACAAAATGGGATGATGACCTGGTTGGTGGTTGGATATCTATAGATTATTGTGACTTTGTTTGCTGTTTGTTTCAGTGTTCCATCCAACAAAATGGGATGATGATCCCAAATGACTATAGCCCTATTTTTCGGGTGGCTCAACCAGCACTGGAGGATGGCGAGACCAAGGAGGTTTGGGATCCGACCAATGTCTGTGGTCATCCAGATTGTGACCTTCAGGTCTCCTCAGATCGCCTGGTCAGCGAGTTCTTTTGCTGCGGTAAGTGCCTTTACATGTTTGTCTTCATCTGGTGTTTCAAGCGCATTTCAACACCAGTCGGGGAGTGGTGCTGGGTGGTTCTGGGTGATTCTGAGGTTCTGACATGTTCTAACTCCTCTGAGAATTGGCGGGAAAATTTACCGGACCCCTCAGTTTGGGTGGCAAAACACCATAGATGTTATATAATTGAAACCAACTGACATTGACATCACGGATGCCCCTTTAATAAGGGTTATTTGTTTAGTGATTTTTGTTTGTTTCGCTTTAGTTTTTTTTTTTCGGATTTCTGGTTCGCAGCTTCTTTGTTTGTCTGCTTTTCTGCTTTTTTGCCTCGCCTCTTTGCTTATCCGCTTTTCTGCTTTTTCCTGCTTTACTGATTCCCCGCTTTTTTGCTTCTCTGCCTTTCCCTGCTTTGTTTTGCTTCTCATAGATAAACCCTAAATCAACATTGAATAAACACCAACAAATAGTACTAAAGATTAAAGCAACTCTACGTTAAACCCTGAACACTCCCTCAATAAATTCGAAACTAGTCCTAAAAAAAAACTAAAGCAACCCTAAATAGATCCTAAACCAACCCCAAATAGGTGTTAAACAAGCTTCAATAAAACTTTAACCGACCAACCCTAAATAGATCTTAAACCAGCCTAAATAGATCCTAAACCAACCCTGAAGAAACCTTAAACCAACTCTAACTAGGTCCCAAACCAACTCTAGATAGATCATAAACCAAACCTAAATAGACCCTAAAACCAACTCTAAATAGATCCTAAGCCAACCCCAAATAGATGTTCCACCAAGCCTAAATAAACCTTAAAACCTGCCCTAAATAGATCCCAAACCAACCCCAAATAGATGTTAAACCAACCCTAGATAAAACTTACACCAACCCTAATCCTAAACCAACCTTAAATAGATCTAGACAAAACCAAAATAAGCCTTAAAACCAACCCTAAATGAACCCTGACCTAACCCTAAATAGATCTTGAATGAAGCACAAATAAATCCTAAGTTAGATCCAAAGCCAACCCCTTAAAAAAAGACTTAGTAAACCCTAACTCCAAAACCAAACCCTTTCAAATCTTTCAAAACCTAACGCCAACCCTAATAGAAACCGTAAACCAATGCTAAAACCAGCCCTAAAGGAACCCCAGTTGCAAACTACCATGTTACATGAACAGTTCGAGCACCAAAAGGTTTCAAATTCCATGAAAAATGAGAGTCTCGAACTCAAAAATACAGCAAACAACGTTGAAGTGGCAGCTTCCAGCTCCAAAATGCTGCAAATAGCAAGGAAAATGGACAGAACAGGATAAAACAATCCCCAAACGGAAAAAACAAAACCAAACACTCCCGGACCCTTAGTAATTTAAGCCAGGTGCTCGATCGCTTTCTACAGCCACCAAAAACCTCAGCATGGCCAACGCTGCGAAGCCAAAACGCCCAGGGGCGAGACGAAAGCCAACCCACCTCCCGCAGATCCATCTGCTGGACTGGGGCATGGCTTGGTTATGGGATTGGGCATTAAAAGAACAATCGAACAAATTGGGATTAAACATGATAAAACAATATGATACTATATGGTGTTTCATGTTTCGATATAGGGTTTTCATGATATATGTTTCCCTTCTTCCCACTCAAATGTAAACTTAACCATTGGTTATATAAGTGGGATCCATCTTAACCATTCAAGTTGCAGGAAGGGGACCCCCAACGATGGAGTAAGTTGGTGCAAGAAACAAACCTCAGGCAAACGGATGATTGATGGAAGATATGTATGCAACTTGATGGGGCTATGAAACTACTTCTGGGTCCTTTTTTTGCAGGATATGGATTTCATTGAAACTGGGTGCCGGCGTGTTTCCTGTATGTGCGCAACGTGGGATCCGTTGATCGCACGGATCAATGCCCGTGATCCCAAGCGGAGACATGGCGGGGTTATTGGCTGAAATGAATCATCAGTGAGCAATGTGTTGGCAGAAACCGCAACAAAGGCACACACACACATTGCGTATATGATAATTTTATATATCCGATTGTCCTAGAGGATGGTATCAATATCAACCAATATCAATAACACTTCTAGAATGCTTCCATAGACATCCACAGTACAACCAACTAGTTCATTGATTGATGCACCGAGTTTTTGTTGGATGTCCAGGAGGAGGCAATTGGAAAAAGAAGACGTCTGGGATGAGATGGGGCTTCTGGGACTGATCAGCCGCGTAGCTGCTGATTTTCTGGACCTTGATATGTTTAAGAAGAAATCATCCATGCATTCTAAAAGAACATATAGATATGATATAACTATTAAATACTATTATATAACTAATATAGTTTTATCACCATCTAGATTGAAAAAAAAACAGTTATGAAATGTTACTATTTCCTTTGGAATTGATGGAACCCACATTTTGATTTCTATATCTCGATCTATTTGGTGTTTTACCCAATGGATTGACTAGTGACTATATGTTTTACCCAATGGATTGACTAGTGACTCGTGTTGATTCATGTCTGAGAATCATTATCATTCTGTCATGTGTATCAGTTTATCATATAATCCCCACGTTCAAACAAACCCAATCGTGAAGATTAACCATTTTTGCAGGTTTAGATCCCCATTTTGGCTAGTGAACCATAGTGAAGTCCGTAGTTTTGTTGCTTCAATCCAAATGTTCAATGGTTAAATCGCAATTTTGATTGAATACATATGGCTCATCGCTGAATCACTCTATTTTTCATGGTTGAATCCATAGATTTTTCCGGATTCAAAAAACAAGTATGGATATCACACATTGGATTCTGGAATTCATTTATGTCCTATATTATTTTTCATCTCAGATCCCTATGTTTTCTACTTGAACTCGCTCCCCCATCGGGAACGCCCTTGACTCAGGCAGCTACGGCAACGGCAAGAGCTATGGTAAGGCGTGGAGCCAGTGGACGCCGGCGGAGTCCAAGGAGCAGACGAAGGGACTTCGGGTGCTTCGGCGGCAGCGGTTTCACCCGGAAAAATGGTAGGTTTAACATTGGTTTTGCCACCTAAAATATCCAAGAATGGTGGTACTTCATGATGTTTTAATGATGTTGAGTGGTGATTTTATTGATTTAATTGGATATAGTGGGGATTTATTGGGATATATCCTCTGACAATCCAATTTCTTATCCACAAGAGGAAAAAGTGTGTATATAATTTGAACCCTGTATTTAGCCATTTTACAGCCCCCTAGGCCCCCTAGTATCTGGGCAGTTTGGAGCAACCCTAATCAATGAGAAGTGTTTATTTTTTTGTATCCCATGAATTGTCAATATTTAGAGATTATTTTTTGATTTTTCCATTATATCCCATTGATAGTAGATTCATAATAACGATGTCCACTAGATGTGAACAGATATTTCAATAGTTCATGCCCATGATGTCTGCAATACTTGTTTCAATAGCTAATCCCGCCCAGGTTATTGCTGGTGACAGTAATTCCCCCATTTCCCCACGATATCCCTCCATCTCCACTGAGGCCTGGTCGGACGATGATGAGCCACCGGTGAAAGGTACCAACGCGGCCAAGAAGGCACAGGAAACCTGGATTTGCTGAAGAAAACTTGTTATTTTCCCAGTGGAACATCTACTTGGGGAGTCCATCTTTTTGGGGGGTTGTGAAGCAAATCCAAGGAGAAGGAAGAGAAGGAGAAGGACAAGGACAAGGCTGGAACATATTTAAAAAACATTCCGTGTCCGTGTCGGATAGTATTTTAAGACATTCTAAGTCCAATACCATGGTGTTATCACGTGATCCCCCAACAAGATAGGAAAGCAACATGTGATTAGATCAGGGGTAAATCTCTGTTCTATTTTTGCACCAATTCCTGAATGATGCACCCATGCTGCTTGAAGGGAGAGAATTCCGATGCGTGGAGCAAGTGGAACAGTGGTGGCAACAGCGGCTACAGTGGCAGCGGCTGGAAAAAGTCCGAGAATTGGTCCGAATGGCCACTTGGAATTTCAAGGTCTTTGCATGGTTTGTGCATTTTTTCAGGATATCACCCAGGGGGATAGCGGAGCACTCTTGCAGCGCCAAGGTCTGGAGGCTGGAAGAGTTCCTGGTACCTCAGCTGACAATTTGTCGCAACGACCTCGCCATAGATGCCATGATGGTTGATTGTCATAAGGAGAATCATCAAAAAAAAACGGTGTATCTCTGATGAATTCTGGCAGTTGCCTTGTGAATTGGCTACACATACCTTCAAACGCTGTTTCTCCCGCGAAACCTCATAAAGAAACCAACGATTTTGGGTCTATCCACTTGGAGCTGACCGTGGAGTTGCAGTCAAAACCTATATATCATCATTCACTGTCACGGAGGGTGGCTGCAACCTCCCTAGCCTGATTTTTTGGAAACGGCTATGTGCTCAAAACAGGGTAATTACATGGGTAATCACTTGGGTAATTATATGAAAAGCATTCCATCATTACTCCAAAATCCATAGTTCAGAAAATCAAACTCCCTGAAGCAGCTATAAATTGGAGACAAATCAAATCCCTTTATTCCAAACCACATGGGGGCAGGTGAAGTCTATGAAATGTGCTGAGGTCTGGATCCTGGAACCGCGGGAATCAGTCGGGCCCCCAGCGCCAACTTTTGGCAGCCAGCACTTCCAATGGTTAGGCTGAAAGTTCAAGCCCAAAGTGCTATATTGTTAAGTTGTCAACCAGTTTCAACCCCCTTTTATATATATATATATATATATACATAGTTTTGAGTAGTTATATATATATATATATATGTACTGTATACATTGTATTTGTATATACCTATGTATTTGCATATGTACAATAATGACGGTATATACCCACAAATGGGTTCTATAAACCATCCCCACATGGTAGGTTCAGTACTGGGTTTACCCCATTACATGCTTATATGTACATACTAATCATACCACAGGTTTACAGACATCCATACGCCCAATAGAATGGTTTGACCAACGCAGGTCCAAAGGCTGGGGCAATTCCCAACGCGGCGGCGGCACGGAGATGTTGTCGTCCGTGGAGGAAGCGGAGGAACGAAGACAGAAACTTGGCAACGCAGCAGTGCTTGGAGATCCTGTTTCCGTTTTGGGTGGTTAAAATATGTTTACCCTTTGGTAATCAAAAGTGGCAATCGAACATCACCCATTTATAGTTGATTTTCCCATAGAAACCTCCATTGATAGGTGATTTTCAGTTGCTATGTTTGATTACCGGAGGGTAAATCATCATTGATTGTGGTTGCCCTCCAGTAAACTAACATAGCTGCATAGCTATGGAACATCACCATTAATAGGTAGATCATCTACCAGGTAGTGCCCAGCCCATGCCGGGGCGGAAGTTTCGAGAAGAGGAAATGCCTATATGAAGAAGATGGCCTATAGGATTTTTTGAGATGCAGAAGCAACGAAGTGTTGAAGTTGTGAGGCGCATCAACGAATGAGCAAATGGTTGCTGAGATGCCAATGACATGACATGAAAGAATCTATGCACAACTGACTGAGTGAATCAACGAACCAATGAACCGATGAATCAATGAACCAATGAAACAATGAATCCGTGAAGCGATGAACAATCGAAGCAATGAATGAACCAGTGAACTAGCCAATCAATGAATCAGTAAATGAACCCATCAATGAGTCAACGAATCGTGTATTGATTTAATGAACAAATGGATCAATGAATCAGTGAATCAACCAGTCAATGAATCAATGTTTCAGTGAATCAACCAACCAATGAATCAATGAATCAATGGATCCATGAATCAATGAATCAATGAATCAGTGAATCAACCAATCAATGAATCAATAATGAATCAGTGGACCAACCGATCAATGAACGAATGAACCAGTGAATCAACCAATCAATGAATCAATGAAGAAATGAATCACTGAATCAGCCAATCAATTATTCAGTGAACCAACCAACCCATGAATGAATCAATGAACTTATGTATCAGTCAATCAACCAATCAATAAATCAATGAACCACTGAATCCATGAATCAGTGAATCAGTCAATCAATGAATCAATGACTCAATACATGAAGGAATGAACGAATGAATGAGTTGATGGACCGGGCGGATGGATGGATGAGTGAGCTACTTTGCTGAGCTGCTTCTTCACTGAGCGACCTCTTCGCTGAGGCACCTCTTCCCGGCTACTTTTCTGAGCAGCCACTTCTCTAGCCTACTTTTGCTCTAGGCTGCCTCCCAGCTACCTCCCCTATAGCTTCGGCAACACAATTCTTTTCTTCGCGCAGCCAGCGCAGTGCGTTTTGGAAAGTCCAGCTGCAAGCCCGCATAGCACAAGAGTAGCACTATCGTGAAGAACTACCTTTAATGAAGCTGTTACCATGCGTTTAGCAACCTCCAGCTGCATTCCCGCTCACCAGGAGCGTCGCAGCATCACTCATGTTGTGCTGCGCGCAGCCGTGCCAATGCGTTTTGTCACAGCCAGATGCAAACCCGAATAGCAGCAGCGTCGCGCTGAATCCACCAACGCTGGCGCAGTGCTGACAAGGCAAACCCGACCACACAAATCCGGTGCTACTCCGAATGTACGAGTTTTGTACGATTTTTATGTGAAACCGAGCTCTCTCTACAGTCTGGTGCACATTTTCCCGACCTCATCTTCCAAAAGTGCTCCAAACGTTTCCTTGTTCTTAACATTTTGAAATGCAAATCGAGCTCTGGCTACAGTCCTGTGCACTTTTTGTCGATGACTTTGCCAGATCAAGGCCCACAACCGCGGAAACAGAGACCCTACTTCGGCGCCCACGGAAGCCACGGTATACCCGAAAAAACATAGGGTTTCGCGCCCGAGAGTGCCTTTCACCGGTGAACGCACACGTTCCCGAATTGTTACACTTCCCAACTACTTGCAGATCCATGGTTGACATGATGAAGCGGTTGACATGATGAAGCGGTTGACACGATGATGTGGTTGGCATGCTGGTGGGAATGCTATCCATGACAATCGTCCGTAACTCGGAAGTTTTCTAATTAAATTTCCCTTGATAAGTGGGCCGTTTTCCATAGATTGGATTTTTAAACCTGTTAAAATTATCATTTCTTTCTAGTTTAAGCCGGAAAAGGCCGATGTGTTCTTTTGGTATGAATAGATTCCCTCCATCCTATGGGTCAGGCATCACCTTGTGGTAGTGTAAAGCATGTAGACTAGATAGTGGTTGTTTGTCCACTATCTTAAATTAGGTGGTTATTAGATCACCAATTGTAATGTGCTACCTTGGATCCGGTGGGTTCTGGATCTGGTGGGTTTTTTCAAGAGTTATATTGAGAGATTTTGAGTTTTAAAAAGTTTTAAAATGAAAAAAAATGAGAAAACATGAGAAAAAGTGAGAAAAAGTGAGAAAAACATGAGAAAAAAATGAGAAAATATGAAAAAACATGGGAAAATGAGAAATTTTGAGAAAAAATAAGTTTTAATCACGGAAACTTGATCGAACAAGATCACGTCCCCCAACGAGTTTGTTCTCTTTTAAATTTATTAAATCAACTGTTTGCAGCTACAGTTTTGTCTTGCCCCATCNGGAAACTTGATCGAACAAGATCACGTCCCCCAACGAGTTTGTTCTCTTTTAAATTTATTAAATCAACTGTTTGCAGCTACAGTTTTGTCTTGCCCCATCTTGTCATTCTAGAGACTTTATGTTATTTAAAATTATATATTAACATGATATCATATGATATGAATATTTAAAATTAAAAATGTCTGATATTATCTGGTTGACTCATTGATTATCCCATATGCATATGTAAAATTAACATATCCCCAATACAAAAATTCGGAATGGTGACATGTGTCCACAAAAAACATACTTACCAGGTACAATTTGTTTCCTTAATTTGTCCACCGTCTTTCCCCTGCCGCTGCTCTTGGTTTCTCTTCGTCATGAACTTGATCAACGCCACTTCATTGTGAAGGTCACTGACGCAGGTGCTACTNTTGGGCATTGGGATTGGGGTCATGTTATGTGTCAACTCTGTTGGCTAGTTGCCCACATGTCTGTATTTTATGGATTCTGGTTTAACTTCTGTCATTCCACTCATTGATCATTGCAGTTGCCACTTAAATTAGATATCTTGGCTGATCACCGCAGACATCTGTCCCAAGACTTTTGACCTCGCTGTTTTCCGACCTCGCTGACTCTGTTTTGACATTTGTCGTCATTTGTC
>BGPT01001103.1:4099-29224 GCA_003297045.1 Symbiodinium sp. clade C Y103
CAAGATTGTTTCCTAGGAGTGTTTTCCCAAGAGTGTCATGCCAAGAGTGTCATGCCAAGAGTGTCTTCTCAAGAGTGTCTTCCCAAGAATGCCATGCCAGGAGTGTCATGCCAAGAGTGTCTCCCAAGCGTGTCATGCCCAGGGTGTCTTCCAGGAGTGTCATGCCAAGAGTGTCTCCCAAGAGTGTCTCCCAGGNGCGTGTCATGCCCAGGGTGTCTTCCAGGAGTGTCATGCCAAGAGTGTCTCCCAAGAGTGTCTCCCAGGAGTGTCTTCCCAAGAGTGTCATGTCAGGAGTCAGGAGTGTCAAGAAGGTTCGTGTGAGCATTCGGGTTCGTGGGCTGCATCTTGTTTTTACCGTCAATCAATTTCATAGCTGAATCGTAAGTATGTATAGTACATGGCATGGCCATGGCTCGATACCAATACCATTTTCAGGGGGATGAATCATCCAGCGAACTACGGCTAGGATGCCTCGACAGCCGTTTCACCTTCATGAATTCATGGAACAGAAGTTTATGCTATTGATACCCAGGTTGATTTTGGTTCTTACAGGTTCTTACCTTTTTTCAATGGTCATTTCAGGTTCTAAACTGGAGGTACTGTATCATGTAAAACATTTTTTTTGCAGGTATATCAACTTACATAGACATAGCCCTTTACATAGACCTTTATATATAACTATATATATATATGGCACGTACCTTCAATTTAGGTTCCTGAAATGGCCACTGATTTCTTGACCCAAGTGCATTGAAGTTCTCCTCGTTGCACGAACTTTCCCATGGGTGATCCTGCTTAAGCATTGCTTAAGCTGCTTGGAGTGGTGGAAGTCACCCCACACCCCAAGATGCCTGGCATGGAGCATCTAAAGAACTTATTTCATGTCATTTTCAATATTTTCAATACATAGTACGACCGTTTCCCGCAGCATTGTTTTCGGGCTTCAAATGATGTTGCTCAACTGCAGATGTTTCATTGGTGATAATTGATATGTTTTTGAAATCTGTAGGATGTGTGATGAAGTGTGATACGAACAAATCGTCATGTTTCATTTTCAGTCCAGGTGATACTCCCCGGGAATTTCGCATAGCTATGGAGAATCACTATTCTTTTTAGGTAAATCATCTATAATTGTCCATTTTCCATAGCTATGTCAAATTGCTGGAGAGTACCATCTGGTAAATTGACATAGACCCTGAAAATAGCTATTGTTTAGAGGAAACCAATCTTCCAACCCCTATCTGCCAGGGTCTATCTTAATTTACCAGAGGCTAATCTCATTTTGGCTTGTTCAAACTCAAATCTCCTGGGGGCTTTAGCAGGTCGTTGCTGCGCAAGAACTCGCAGCTGCGTATCGGGGGCGTGCCACTTGGGTCGCAGCTTGGACCTGTGGATGCTTGAGATATCCTGACTTATATAAAAACCATTTGATATGTGTAGATATCATATTATGTATTCTTTATATATATATATATAATTATACATACCGAGCATTCGCCGCGTCGCAAAGACACAATGAGTGTGTTGGAAAAAAATAAATATAATATGTATAGGTAGTCAATAAAAGACCACTAAAACCATGAAGTTCTTTGGCTCCAGCACTCGCCAAATTGCCCACAAGACAGGGTCATATTTGCATGTGATGAAGCAAATGGAAGGTGGTAGAATCAAAGGCCCCAAAGTTGGTCATGTGCACATCTTTCAAGTGAAGTCGCTTGACTGCTTAACGCAAGGAATGGCCTTCAAGACGTGTCCTGGGTGCCCAGTCTGTTCACTGTTCAAGGCTTCCGAAGCGGGGTGCAGTGGGGCTGATAAAAATGGCTGGCACTTATCAAGGGCAACCGCAGACGCAAATTCGGGACACCAGTATATAACAGTTGTAGCCACATGTAGCCAAGTTTTGGGCAACATCCTTCAATCTTATTGGTGATATATCCATCGTTTTGGTTTCGTTTGCGATTCCCATTGATTTGAAATTTTCCCTAATTTTTCCCATAGTCCATTCATATTTGGTGATTCCCATTGCCCAAAGACCACCGGTGCAGCCAGCAACCTCCGGAGCCCCGAGGCGTGAACATGAGTACTTTCGAAAGTTCAGCTTTGCCAGGTGGCGGGTGGGACTGAACGAGTGAACAAAAAAAGTTGAAGGCTGTAAAAACCATGAAGTTACTTTTGGGCAACCAAAAGCCATTAAGATAAACATCAACATGTTTTGTAGAAATTGGTTTATGCCAGGAGATGACAAATGTTTATGCCAGGTGATAGCCCAAGTTTAATGCCCTTTTAAGAGAGAACATGATCTCCAAAAGTAAAGAATCCTGGGATACCTAGGCGCTGTAAGTATGCAACACTTTTGAAAATCCTGATATTTTGAGTACGCAGGGCATTGTTTGCTTGTTGGCCATCTGGCCCGTCATGAAGCAAGGGAACAAATAAGACTTGGTGAGAAGGAATCATTTGCCCCAGAAATTCCGCAAGTGTCACTACTCCATGAATCTCCATGATATATCATGATATATCCCAGCACAAAATCTTGTATTGGGGCATTGTGGCTTGCACTCACCTGGAATTGCTTGGGTGGGGCATGGCTTTGCAGCCGTGTTTATGGGTGGATTGGGATTTTCCATTTTTTAACACAATCGCGAAAAAACCAAACGTGGAAAATTCGCGCTGCTTCGGGCCATTTCTTGGCACTCACATGTTGCATTATGTTGCATGTATACCTCAAGGGTTGTACATCAGTCATGCTTCAGTAGATCTTGGTTATCTAGCTCTTTTCCTTCAGATTTGATGGCAATTCGAGTAGGACCCTTAGTGAGCTCAAGCTCTGTCAGGACCCAAATCGCTTTACACCCTTAGAGACACTGAAAGTCCCTTAGCTACCAAAACTATCGTTAAAGATCAAAAGGTCCACCCGAACGAAAACAAACAAATACATGTTCTACATACAAGTACGTGTTTGCCTCAGCAAACACGTTTTTGAGCTCAAATCAGCCGAGTACAAAAAAAATACAACCTTGGGATTTCCAAGTACTCCATATAGATAGATAGATAGATAGATAGATAGATAGATAGATAGATAGATAGATAGATAGATAGATAGATAGATAGATAGATAGATAGATAGATAGATGATAGATAGATAGATAGATAGATAGATTATATAGACATATATCCATATATAGTTTCAGACAAACCCATTTCAGCACGATTTACATGTTTTATCTGGAAAGTTGACACCTTTGCAAGCCCTTGTTTGTAGATGTTTGTAGCATGTGTGTGTATATAAATATAATCATAAATGATCACACATGTACGTTTACATAATCATACATTTCCACGTACGTTCTCCAGTAAATTCAGATAGATATGAGCTTGTCTCCCTGGAACCCCAAAGTTTTTCCACGGAATTTTACCGAAACGCCAGGCTGTTGGGCCGCAACTTGGAACCGCCACTGGTTGGGACCGTAGTGGGGGCGATGGGAGTACTGAAGAGAAAAACATGGGATTGTATGGTGAATTCAATAGTTAATTGATGTTAATTACATGACTATCTGTTTTTAAATGCTTTTAATTGATATGGTTGGGATTGTATGGTCAATGTGGTGAGAGAAACATGAGAATTGTCAGATAATTCAAGGCTAATCAGTTGAATTGGTTTCGGGTGGTTCTGAAAGATCGGAACATGCACATGTTTTTCCCGGCTTAAATTAAGGGTTTTTGAAATACTTTGGGTGCTGTGTTCTTGTGGACTTCTTGGTTTGAAAGGCGCTCCATTACCATTTAGAAATTGATATATTGATGCTGTGATATCAGTTTGACAAGCATTTGATCTAGGCCGGCAAAGCCCGGTTTGGCACAGGAACGAAATAGCAGATGTCCACCCGTGCTGCCAGTGGCTAGCGTCGGGCGGCTCTGACCTGATCGGTCTCGAGGTATCATGCTTCTACTGTGGGGCGGGACCTGCACTGGATGGTTTCCAAACAGCTCTCAATCAAAAAAGGTGGCAAACTCGTTCTGTATCACAGCAATGCCCGTCTGATACTGCAGCAAACGTTACAGGAGCAAAGTATTGTGGGCAAAGCTGCGGTGCTCTCTGCTACGTATGTTCGAACAAATGTCCATGATGCATGGTGCCATATCCAAGGAATCCGTGTCTCTCATGGAGAGCATGCACTGGAAGGTGTTGCAAAAATAGAAAGTGTAACGGTGTAACTGCAGCCATCTTACAGAATCTGAACAATCTTCCAACAAGCCTTGTAAGCTTGACATTTGGAGACAAATTCAACCAGAGCTTGCAAGTCGTGACCCTGCCAAGCAGTCTTCTAAGCTTGACAGTTGGAGGCAGTTTCGAGCAGAGCTTGAAAGGAGTGACGCTGCCAAGCAATCTTCAGAGGTTGACATTTCGAAAAGATTTCAACCAGAGCTTGCAAGGAGTGACACTGCCAAACAGTCTTCAAAACTTGACCTTTGGCATTTGTTTCAACAAGACTTTGCAAGGAGTGACCCTGCCAAGCAGTCTTCAAAACTTGACCTTTTGCGATGGTTCACAACCAGGGGTTGAAAGGAGTGACGTGGCCAACTAGTCTTCAAAGCTTGACACTTGGAGGCAAGTTCAACCAGAGCTTGCAAGGAGTGACCCTGCCAAGCAGTCTTCAGAACTTAACATTTAAATAGTGTTTTTACACGAGGCTGAAAGGAGAGATCCTGCCAAGCAGCCTTCAGAACTTGACCTTTGGCACTCGTTTCAACCAGAGCTTGCAAGGAGTGACCCTGCCTAGGAGTCTTCGGAGCTTGACATTTGGAGAGGATTTTAGCCAAGGCTTTCAAGGTTTTTTCCTGCCATCAAGCCCTGAGAGCTTGATATGCTTCAATTGCACAGTTTCAATCAACAGCTGCGGGAGTGATGCTGCCAATCGCTCTTGACAGTGATTCGTATGGCTCCAGATTCACAAGCAGCTATATGATCGGCTTGGTTGAAGAGAGACGAATAAATATCGCACGAAGCCTCCGAGATTTGAGCCACGGCTCTTGACTATAATTCAAACGTTCGATGTTGACAATATGAAGCCAATGCGCCTGGGAGGTACTTGTACTGTACTGCTGGGTGATTGTGACTTACCCAGACCCAGAACTTCCAATTGTGTGAAAATACAGAACAATCCTGAAACAGCAGAAGACATACATATATATATATATATATGTATGGTACCCCAAAAAAAACTACATTTTTACTATTTTTACTGGTAATATATATATATGATTATATATGTATATATTGTATGTAATTATATATATATATAATATATATATATTAAATATATAATACAGTAGAGAGGGAGAGAGAGACAGAGACTTGAAACCACTTGAAGCCACTTGAAGACCCAATGCTTATATATACACCCCTTTCGAACTTGGACATATTGGGCGGTTTGATGCAGTTTCTAGCCATCGTCTCCTGGTGATGCCGTCCCCATTGATGGGGGATGTATCACTGAAAATATATATATTGACATGATTTACCCATCCGACGAGAAGAGGGGTACATGCCTCGATATGATACTACAGTAAACAAGACACTGCCAAACACAGGTTCTTTAAGGCGGAAGGGATGCTTTATGGGGGATATTCCACTACCATTTTGGAGGATCACAATGTGGTGCAAGCCATTTTTAAGTTGATCTATAATCTCGATTATCTATAGATTTGTCCGCTTTGTCCGCCAGAAACCATAGTTCCTGGAGTTCTGGACGAACTTAGCTAACATTAAAAATCTAAGTTTCCATTTTTGCTGCTTGAATCAAATCCCCATTTACCTGGGGCAGCACTGAAGGCGCCGGGGCCCTTCCTAAACGGCTTGGTGCAGGTTTCAAGTCCACCGGGAACACCACGAAAAGAAGAGGGCGCCATCCCCCAGGCGCTGGAAATTCATGGGTTTCCAGGTCAGGTACATCCCCAAGTGGCCCAAAACCACCTAAAAACCCTTGGGCAACATCTGTGATAGTAGAAGCTCTGGTTTCTGGCAAGTCATTGGAGAAATCGGTTGGTTGGGTTGAGGGTTTTGGGTTGATGGGTCTTCGCCAAGTGGTTCCGAAGAGGATGTTCGTGATTAGGTGATCTCCTGGACATGATCATTGACTGGTTTCAGTCACCGCAATGATTCAGAATTGAAGCGGGGTTGTGATACATGTCATGTGTTATTTTTCAAACGAAGCCGTTTAGTTTTATTGGGGACCATTCATCTTGACTTAACACATGATTGCTGTTGACATCTAGAATTGTCCATTTCTTGATTGTACCTAGCCTAATTCTATCTGATTCATTGTTTGGGGTTGTTCAGATTTCAGATGCCTTTAGATTGTCAATCATCCCCAAGTCCTCCTTTGTTGATTGGCCCCATCCCCCTGATATCAAGTACCCTCTAGATAGTCCCAAATATGCCTAAGTCCCGTATAAAACCATGCTTGCTCGTCGGGGGTGTTTGATGTTCGGGGGATGGGATTATCTAAATGTGTCCATCTTTGAGCATAAAATATGGAGCTCATAGTTTGTTGCTCGTTGGCATTGATCGTCATCAACAATCCGGAGCCACAACTGATCAATATGTATATATATGTACTGATATCTTATATATATAATCTATTCTATATATCAATTCATATAAATTCAATATTTATCACATCATGTAGACATATATATCTGAAAATATCAATATATGTATATATATATATATACATATAATCTCAGAAAATCTTCTTTGGGGCTTGACATGTCCCAATTCCGATCTCTGGATCTGCAGCGACCAGGATCCCAGCGATGAATCCGAGACCGGGATCCCAGAGGTTTACCCAGCGATGAATCCCTGGGTAACATCCTCTTGGATGTGGAAAAACCTATGGTTTCCCTAGGATTCCCTAGGAAAATGATCTATAAATGGTGGCTAAACACTACATCAATGTGAGTTTACTGGAGGTTTCCTAAGTCATGGGGCTACCCCAAATCATCATAAATCATGCAAGTCATCGATGGCCATTTTAGTATTGAAACAACCATGGTGACTTGGGAATGCCCCAGTACTTAAGAAACCCCTGTATTGATTCTAGCTGGATCACCATGATTCACTGGATGAGCATTTACTGGCTTCCAGGATCAGACAAGGGGTCTTGAAACAGAGATCAATAATACTAAAGGCCATCAAAAACCAATGAAATGGCGTCATGTACATATATAATCATATCCATCATATACATATTTACTTACAGGGCAAAAGCATGCAAGAGCTACAGTACCAAACTTGGTCATGTAATCAGCACCTGTTTGAGATTAGGGCTATATGTTGTTGGTTGCGAGCCACGCGTTGGAAAAAAAAGTTACCTGGCCACTGATCTTGTGGGAGCACGCCTTAAATGGGAGCCAAGGAGCTACGAGAATCCCAAGCATCCAATGAAAATCCCGTTGGATCCCAATCCCATTTCTACCATCCCAATCCCATTTGATTCCAAGAATCCATATACCCTCTGGTAAACATACAAAAAGCTCTTGAAAATGGCCATAGAAATAGTGGATTTTCCCATGAAAACATGGTGATTTTCTATAGTTATGTAACAGTTTACCAGAGGGTATTTCACCATCACTGATGTACTAAGGCCACTGGAAGCCAGGGAGATTTCCGAATCTGAAGATTGGGCCGCCGAGTTCTGAAAGTTCCACGATGGGTGTGTCCCGACGTGGAACCACTCGAACATGAAAATCCAGAGGAAAAAGTGAATCCTAGTGGTCCAAGTGCTGTTGGTTTTGGTGGCCTGAAGCAACCCATAAATCACCGTGATGGCAAACTGCTCCATAAATATAGTGAGCCTATGACGTATGAGTAACAATAATTCCCGATCAGTTCTGGATAGATATGGAATATCACCAGTTTTATATTGGCTATGAACCAGTCGTGAACGGGGATGCAGAAAAAGACGAATGTCACAACCGACTTGTGCGAGCACAATGGCTTTGCGGGGCAAGCCTTGGTGATCCTTAAGGTAGCTGGAGAATTCAAAAACCTTTGCCACGTATCTGGAATATTGATTTAATGGGATTTATTTGGCGGTGGGTCAAAACCTACTATTATCAATTTAGTGGGATGAACATCTATTTACCAGCTATTTTGGGGTTCACTAGGTACCAGGGTTTTGACCCATAGCCATTTGGATTTAATGTATCCGATGAATATTCCCATTAGATACAATTTAGTCTCATTTGTCCAGCTTTAGCCAGCTAAAGTGGATTTTGCAGCTTCGATGTTGGATTTCCGTCGTTTGTGCACGCTGTAGGACTGTAGGTTTGTCCTTCTGCCTGAGCTGGGCTTCCACATGTCGTTCTTTGTCAAGATCTACGGATGGAAAGCATCAGCTGGGCAAAGATACATCACAAATCACATCAGAACAAAGAAAAGAATAGTATGTACGGTACCCTCTGGTAAACTGTTACATAACTATGGAACATCACCACTTTTGATGGAAAAATCCACTATTTCTATGACCATTTTCAATAGCTATGTTAGTTTACCAGAGGGTATGTCTGTTCCATCTTCTTTGATGTTCTTTGAAAGAGAAATCATAAGATCATCACAATTCCAACAGACACTAAGAAGACCAACACAACCACAATATTCATCAACCCCCATAGAATCCTCACCTTCAAATCCCCACGGCTGCGCCATGGCTGGGCGCCCCTTGGGACATGGCGGACAGCCGCCGGGCCCACGGCCGGTGCGACTGGAGTCGGGCGAACGCCTGGAGAAGCTGATGAACTCCAGAGCATATGGTGGTGCAGCGGTGCCTGGGTGAAAATGTGCAGATTCTGAGGGAAAAATGAAGGGAAACATCAAAATGATGTGCAAAAAGACGTAGTTTTTTGTAAATTCTAGGCAAATCAATTTTGATTCAAATTCTTTCTCACATGGGTCAAAACTGGTCCAAATGTTGTTTGAAAAATGTCCAAGTTCGCGAATGTAAAGGATGTAATCCCGGGGCCTGAGGGTTGATGAAACTGCGGAAATGATTTGTGGAAGTTGCTGACAGGAAAATATCCAGGGAAACATGAATTCCTGGGATTCCAATAATTCCTGGGATTCCAATCTAGATCCGAGTACTGTAGTTGTTTCAGCCTCCAAAGTTCTTGGCGTTTTTTCTTGCAATCTCAGCCAGACCTTCTGCTTGAATGAAGCCTAAAGTCAATGTATTGTTGAAGGGGCCCGAGTCCACACATCAGAAAAGGGATTCTGCCGGCAGTGAAGGCATGGTTCAAAGAACTTTGCCAATAATTTACTGTACAAACCTGAAGGTTTATCCCAGCTTGATCTCAGCCATGGTCAGCCAAGCTTGCCCTTTTCAGCCAAATATCTGGCTGGGTGCTCTGATGAAACTGTTGTAAACATTCCCATCTCCGAACAATTAAGTTGGTTGAAATGCCAGAATCCGCAGAGCTACCAGAAGGTAGCTGAAAACGAAATATATAACCTGAGTGGAAAATTAAAATATCACCTTAAGTCAAACCATATCAAACCAGTAAACCAGTGCTCCTGACTCTCAATCCCAAGGTGGACGACTCCGCCATTGCCAAGCGCAGCCACAGCGCCCCCCGCATGGCCCGACTCGCGCCCCCAGCGCAGCGGCCCGCGCCCCGGTGCCCCCAGCGGCAACAGCGGCAACCGCCACGGGCCGGGAGGTCCTTGCTGAAGACCACCGAAGCGTATCGACAGCAGCAGGGCACCACTGCTGAAACGTTGCTGGACGTGGGGAAAAAGACCATGACACCAGAGAAGGCCACTGGGTCGGAGTTTGATGTTTCGACCTCTAAAACACTAAACTAGATTTGGAGAATTGATGGTTGTTGCAGGATTACAATCAAGTGTCCGGACATCAGGATGGTTGTTTGATGCTGTTTGGGGTTACAAGAAGAGGTTTTAATTGGACAATACTTACCTAATAGTTGACATACATATGCACCTTTTGCATGGTGGCATGTCAGTTGCCAGATCTTCTGACAAAACAGCTCAAAATGATTGATCCCTAAAATTGTATGCTATGTAACTAAAAAGTATGCTAAAATTGGAGACTAGACCATTGCTTTTGCATGTAGTCGGCAAATTGGTACACCATTGCCATTCTGGCATGTTTTGGCCATACCCACATCATTGGTCAGGATCCTTTAGATCCTTTATCTAGCAATCTCCAATCGAACGAGTCTGAACAAACACAACCAAGCAAAGACATATGATGTGCCGCCAATTCTGCCGTAGAAAGTAGAAAGGCATCCAATGTCATCTCCAGTCAAAATTTCTGAAATCTATATACTGTAACATACTGTAACTAGCCATTGATCCTGTAAACATGCAAAGTAATACTTAAACAAGATTGTATTTGCGGATGTAAGTTAAATCGATACAAAACGCTCATATAATAGACTATAATTATCTATAGTGGATAGTGCTAAATATATACGTATTATACAGAAAGAGGGACACCTTTATATCTACACACATACACAGACGTGAATCCAGTGACTTGGACAGAGTATATCCCAGGACCCATGGCCAGTTTGTGAATTGATATGTTTAAAAAAAACATAACCATACATAATATACATAGTACATGTATGTGTTCCTATGGTGTACTAGATATACAATGAATTACAATGATATATTAGTTAATTATACATGTGTTTGTTCGTGTTCATCATAAAACACAATTTATACTATATCAATATAGTTTATATAATATATGATATTCAGCTATTATATTACTGTTGAACAATTCAAACATATATAATAATTTCATGATTATATACATGAGATGTTATGTTCAACTATTTAATCGATACATGTATTTATATATACATACATATCATTTATATAGCCATTGTAGAACTATAATTGTAGTTCTCCACCTTGAGTCCTTTCATCCTGGTCCTGCCTTGGCGCAGGCCAAAACTGTGGACCGCGCCCGCGCCAAGGTCAAGGGCTGCTCCGCCTCGGCCGTTTCGGCCGTTTCGGCCGAGCGGCCAAGTTGCGCGTTGCGGGCCAGCAGTGTGCCGAAGCTGGCTGCAGTGGATGATAGATAACTATGATGGATACCTATCATAGTTTATATTACAATAATATTTCATGGGTGCTATAGTGGATACCTATACAGGTGCATCCTTTGTCTGATAGGGATTGAACAATTAAATACAATAAATGGATAACTATAATTAACAGTTTTATAGCCAGTAATAGATTGATGGATCATATAATGGGAGAACCAACCTCAAGTAATTAATTTACGTAAAACCAACCATAGACTGTATATAGTGGGATATAATTAACGATGTAATATGATATAGTGGGATAACCAACGCCATTTCGGTGACCCCCACTGGTTGCTCGTCGTTAAGAAGCCCTTAGACAGCCTCTATTATCGGTGGGGTCACGTTTTTGGGGCTTGGTTGAGTCCCCATTGAAATATGTGCCCCACTGACATGGCCATTTTTTGTTGGGATACTTCCTCCAGTTTGAGATATATCAAAATACGTACTTTACAAACATGCGCCAATGAACCCAACTATGTGTTTATTTGTAGCATTCACTTCTCTACTTGAGGATGGTCAGTTGATTTGCCCAACCATTTGTTTGTGAGCCATGGCTGAGGACGAAATTGTTCACTGGAACTGGACATTGTGCGGGGCCAGATCGGGGCAAGCCTTGATGTACGGCAACAACGGTTCAGCCGCCCATGGCAAAGCTTAGAATTCAGCTTGAGGAAAAAAGGGGTGTACAGCTGCAAGAGTTTTATCCTTACAGAGCGCAAAGTAACAAGACAAATGAGAGTGGGCCATGATAGGCCAGAATGTTTCCTGATGTTGAAATATGTTGATATATATATATATATATGTATCCCACAAGAACGGCTTGGTTTGTTTATTTTCATTTGCGCCCAAGACTTGCCAACTGTGAACATTTGGGTGGGGGCCAAAAATATCAACATGGATGGTTCGATACTGTGGCGGTTAGTGAACTTTTGTTGGACTGCGCAATTCCTGTGCAGAATCGCGAGATCTCCCATCGTATCAGCTTGTTGGCAAACCATGAATATCAATATCCATGAATGTTTATTTTGGTAGCAGAACCCGGTAGTTATACGCCAAAAGCCTGCTGCCTTTGGTTTTCACACTATGATAGTTGGAGTTGTCTCATCCTAGCATGTGCCTTCTGCCACAGCCTGTTTGCGGGTCAAGTGGAACGCTGTTGCTGAGGTGACCAAAACCGAGCTTCCACTTTACTGTTCCTGAACATATTTTGTTTCTTGTAAGTTGAACATGATTTGTCCCAAAACATGTTGTCTTGCAATGGTATCACATTTCCGAGCTCAGTCGAAAATCGTGCCGTTCGTCCAAAACATCGAACGAACACATTTGACCATATTTTTGCAACTGCAACTTTCCATAATCGTCCAACAGTTCATCAGGAAATTCGCCATGTATTTATGTATATTATATGTATGTATATATCATATAATATACAGATGTAATAATATATTACACGAAGTATATTCATGGATACATAAGCGCTTGAGATCTTCGTTGCCTTCCGTTGGGCGCTCCTGATGCCCCCGGGCGAGCGGCTTCCGGCCGGTTGGGCCTCCGCTGTCGGCATGGGCGGCTCGGGAGAGGTGGACACACTGAAGAACCAGCTGCGAGAGGCCTGGAATACGCGAGGTGGTTGGCCATGGTTCATATTTTCATCTCTAAATGTGCATATTTGGGGGAATCAACATCTATCAACCAGCTATTTGAGGGTACCGAGGGTACCATATTTTTGACTCACAGCCATGGGGGTTTCCTAAGTCATTGGTGTTTGTACACCACAATGGATGGTGGAATTTAGGGGTACCCCATGACTTAGAAAACCCCATATATGTGCCCTGAGCAAAACATGGTTTTATCTTCCTATAAAAGGGATGACCATCCCCCAATTAATATGGATCTATACACCCACTGTGAGGATTCCCAGTATGGAATGGATGACCATTGACCATGGGACCTATAAAGGTGATACAATGGCAGTGCAATATAACGGGTATATAACCAACTACATATCTCCATCCCCCAATCCGGAAAAACATATACATTGCATGGTCCCAAAATATCCCAAATAGGTTTTCCCCTCCGTTACTCTACCATGGTTTCTCGGGAGTGTTTAATATTAACGGGGGTAGATTGGGTTTATGGTTTGCCATTTTTTCTACCCATCAGGGCTCAATCTTTGGTGATGAATTACTTCCTTGATTCAATCATTGCAAAACTGCTGGTATTTAATCTCAAAATAGAGGGGCGTTCGTCTCAGTTTGAAAGGATGCTCACTTTAGTTGGACTGTGAAAGCATAGCAGCATGAAAATACACTAGGTTTTCTTGTGAACCCTTCCGGATATAGGCAGTCTGAACTGCACTACGTATTCAGTTCGGAATGTAGGTAGGGGATCGCAAAATTACGCAAGTGTCAAGATGATAAAACGTGAAACGATGGGCTTGGATTTGTCCATCTGAAGGGCAGACGTATAAGTGGCGACAGGTCTTAGCATTTGACCAGCATGTGCTGGGTTCTTCGGTTCTTCCCGTCAGTGATATCTTGTATACACTTACACTTGGTTATGTCTTAAGTGCTCCCAACTCAAATTTCGTCCTTACTGGTTGCTTTACCAGTTGTCAGCGACATTTTCCCACCTCCATGTGCGTAGGCACAAATGGCCAACAATGACATGCTGGCACAGATGAAAGCTACAGAGCCACTTGGTCTTCGTTGCTGCAACGTTGTGGTTCATGGGTATTGGTTGCCATCAGCAATATAATATAGGGGTTGGAACCATCACATGGATCTCGCGATATAATTGATAAACCGTTGGTGGATTATTTGGAAAGTGGGATTGTATAGATTATATACCACATAATATATGTATATATATAATTAGATATATATATATATATATTTGTATTATAATATGGGATTATTTATCCCACATTTTTCAGTGTATAATATAGATTCTCTCAAATAAACTGGGATTATCATCATCCATGAACGAGGAATCTTCACAAAAACCAGCCAGGAAAACATGGAATGACTTGGACAAAACAGGTGACCCCGGTGACCGTACCTTTGATGACTTCACCAGGCTTTACAGTGTATAGATGGATGGGAAAGAAAAGGGGGTTGTTCCTTTCAAACAGTAGTTTGTCACCCTCGGCGGTGCCTTCCAAGCAAAATCAAGCAGGTTATTTTTGTCATCCTGGTAAAAAAAAAAACTGGTTACACAGGTGGAACAAACTGTGAAACAGATGAATATCAAGCCACATAGGCGGTTTCACTCAGTTTTTCCAGGAGATCCCGCCAACACAGCAGCATGGCATAGTATGCTCCTGGAAGCAATGTATAGGATATGCTGCAAAGTTTTGAGACCTTCAAACTTGACAGAGCATACATCATCATAAACCATCATAAACCATCATAAACCATCATAAACCATCATAAACCAATGGTTGGTGTATCCACCCATGTTTGGGCACACCCAAGCAATCAAGAAAAGACATGAAGATACCATGGCCAATACATAGTAATAGCCCAAGTTGGCGCAAAAGATATGGATTTCCATATGAGTGTGAATATGTTGGTCAATTGCTGCGGAACCACGTGGTGTGCCTCAAATGAAGTTTCGAGCTTCTCATCAACGTCATCAACGACGTTTGGTCGGTTAAACCATGTTAAACCCCGTCCGTTGCATTTGCACCAGCATTTTTGTCCATGAAATCGTCATGGTTTGTCAGATCCCATCTCTGGTGAAAAGTCCTAGTCCTGGTTGACTTATCATTCAGAGGCCCCAAGGGAATCCGACAGTTTCCCCCATTATAGTTGGTGATATATCCAGTTAATTCCATTATTTAAAGATATACCCTATTGAATCCCATTATACATCACATATCCCATTATATGGCCTGATATATCCCATTTATTTAAGCTCTTTACAATGTGTTTAAATCCCATAGTGTTCCCGTCATATGGCCCGTTTCCATGTTTCGGTGGTGAAATTGCCATGTCTCAAGCGTCCACCCTACCACCGGATATCTCCAGGACCAGTTGGCGAAAGTGCATCGAAGAAGCAGAACAGAAGGAGATACGGCGGGTCGCTCCAGGTAGAGCCATGACGCGGCGAGCCATCATGTGCTCCAGATGGTTCAGCCGAGAAAAAGTTGGATTTCAACATATTTCAACGGGATCTAATCAATTAATCATATGGAGGTTTCTTAACATGGGGGATCGCCAAGTCACCATGGTTGTTTCAAATGCTACGTCTTGGTCAAATGATGTCAAATGACTTGGATGATTTGGGGTACCCCCATTTTCGGACACCTCCATATTTAACCACCATAACCTCGTGAACCATGAGTAATATGGAGATACAGATACAATTGATAGAATGATTGTTGGTTGATGATTATTGCGGACAGTACTACGCAATATTCACTGAAAACCCCCCTCACTTCAAACTTGGTCCCAAAGACGCATTCGTTTTTGAAACTTTTGTCATTTTCAGCATTCAATCAAGCATCTACTTTGGGGGTCTATTATTTTGACTAATCTCCAAATATGTGATATGATTACAATAGCATCCTATATCTAGATTGACAAGGGTGAGACCTATACTCATAACAGCCCACGTTCTTTGGGGGTTTGCTTATTGAAGTCAAATTGGACCATCGCCCTATTTGCCCGTATGTATATATATATATATCTTGTACAAAACAGGGCCCGAAACGACTCCTCAGTTTCATTAGGAGCATCAGCAGCTGGTCGAAATTGCAGGATCGCTTGGAGAAAAACAGTACCTGCTTTCCTCTCCTATCCATTTTTTCATTGGATTGGTTTAAGGGAAATTTTACAGGAAACCTCTATATTTGATGGTAAAAACCATGGTTTCCTGTAAATTTTCCCATTAACCAATCCATTGATTTTTGGGATGATCAGCACAAATGACTCACTGAGATGTTTTTCAGGAGGGGTTGAACCGCCAACCACCTTCAATGGGCTAATATGTTGGTTTGTTTGGTTCGTCTAAGCGGCTTGGACGTTTTACATTGTCACTATATATTATTATATATATATATACATGCAATTATATTGAATCTTGCTTACTATGGCGTTTAGCTGGTTGGTATCGAAGTATCTGTGTGCCCACTGATGATTGTTGAACAATTGTGATAGACTCTGGAAGGTTTTAGAAGAAACTTTGGATGTTGTTGCATGCATGATTTTGGCTTAATGACCGGAATTCTTTGCAAATTTGGACGCGTCTTTTAGATCCTCTACAGACTCACTCGCACAGCATTTGCAAGGACCCTCATTTGCTCTGCTACATTGTCCATGCAATAGTTTACCTGAAGCTATAGGAGTGCAAAAACAGAAAGAACAAAGGTTCCCTCCTATTTTGACATATGTTGATGGTGATGTAATGATCGACCATAATACATCTATACACATATACATACGCTTGAAACCCAAATGACCATAGTTTTGAAGGTTTTGGCCCATAAAATGGGTGGTTTATCATCCAAGAGAATGGACATTTGGGTTCCAGGTACACATATATATATATATATACTTATATATATATATATATGTAAGTAATGAGAGAGATATATATATATATATATTACGTACTGTTCCATTAATGTTGACCTCTATTTTCTGCTTGAGTTGCAGGAAGCAAAGGCACGACAGGAGCTTGAGCGCTGCAAGGTGACCTGTTTATGATTTGGGTCTGATTTTTTTTTGTATCCCCCCAAAAAAATGGCCGTTTCAAAGGGAACAATGGGAAACTGGTAACAGTTACCATAGGGGATTTGGGGATACAAGTCTATTTTGAGATGTTTGAGGTTTCCTAAGTCATGGATGTATTGAAACAACCATAGTGACTTGGGGATCCCCCTTTCTAAGAAACCCCTGTAAACGTTTAATAGCAACTCCCTAGCTTGGACAAGTTGGACAGCGGTTCTTTTTGGAGGAGTACTGCATGACATTTAATGGGTTAAGGATTGTACGACTATGCAGCCAGAAATCAAGTTTTTTGTAGGATATCCAAGGTTAGCATTGTTTTTGTTGATTATTTTCGCGTAGTTTTCTAGTATAGAAATGAAGATTTTCCCGTAAACCAATCCATTGAGGAAAAAAAAACACATCCACCAGTGTTGCATGGCGCCCCGACGACTTTTCAACAGGCGAAGGTCGAAAAGCGCCGGCCGCCCAAAAGCCCTGCGGTGGCCAGGCACCGTAATTGCGACCGAGAAATGGGGTACCTGTTTCCAGCATGGGTTCCAGCAAGAAAGATAAGAAAGTGCTGAAAATCCTAAATGGGTGTGGGTCAAAACTATGATGCCCCAAAAAAAATTGAACTGCAAACAAACAGTTTCGTGGGTCCATTGGTGTCCATTGGTATCCAAATTTTGACTTATTCCCATGGAACCAACCTATTTGGACATGTGTTTTTCACCTGCACGCAGGAATGAAAAGAAACATTCTCCTAACCATGAAGCAGCTCGTATGTGGATCAACCCCTTTTCACCGGGATGGGTTGCGATGATCTTGACGGAAAGCATGGCTGGGAGCCCATATTCATCAACTGGGATGATCCCTCAAGATAGCTAAGCAATGCCTGGCAAATGATCATGGGTCGTTCACAATCCCTGGTTGAATATAGATGCTCATGGTTTCAAATACTAGATATGTATTAATTTCCCCCAGCTTGGAAAGTCTTGGGATGATTGTTATGATGATGTCTTATACCCTCTGGTAATCAAACATGGCTTGCTGGAAAATCCACCATTTATAGGGGATTTTCCCAGCTATAAACCACCATTTATCGGGGATTTCCCAGCTAGCCACGTGGCTGATTACCGGAGGGTATACGATATGGTTTTTACATCAATATGTTTTGGTTTCAGTTGGACTCAGCAGGACTTTCAGATAGCAATCTTTGTCCGATCTGCCGTGTTGGACTAGCCAGGCTCTTGCGCAAACTCAAGCGGAACGTGGCGTTCCTGAGCGCAAAGAAATCGCCGTGTGGGAATTCTTGGTTTCAATAGGGGGATAACCCAAATTCTCTTGGTGAAAGTCATGTGATCTATAGCTTCCCAATTGAACAATGATCTTGCGTTGGGTCAAAAAACTGGGGTTTCTTGAGGAATGGTATGGTTTGGCTGTGGGAAAAATATATAGCTGATGTTTGGTGGCCGGGTGCGGACCATGGATCCCGCAACCCAGGCGTGAAATGAGCGACGCGCAGCAGGGCTTTGTGATCCAAAAGGTGACCGAGAAGCACGGCAAGACCGAGGTGCGACCTTTCGGTCGTCAGCAACGCTGCAGTGACTGTGGTAATGTTAGTAAAGCAATAGGATGTATAGTATCCACCATCCCCAATAGTAAACCATAGATGGGTTGTATAAAGCATGAACATGTGGCTACCAACTCCTCCTGGAAGAACAATTTTGAGATATATTAATACCTTAAAGCCACCGCGCATGCCTGAATCTATTTTCAAAGTTTTCATTGATGAACAACTTAGCATAGAGCTTTTTGCCTGCTTCGCAGAACTACCTCACAAAACCCCTCTTAGAACCCCTTATCTTCGTAGAACCCATTTAGTGGGTCCACAGTATGGTGACCCCCATTTTTTTCTACCCATTATTGCTGATTCGTCTATATACAATGCTTGAATCACCAAAGATTGGGGGTTCGGTACACTGATGGGTACTGTATTATTTAATATGAATATGTCAATGGATTGGTTAATGGGAAAATTTACAGGAAACCATGGATTTTCCCATCAAATATAGGGGTTTTCTGTAAATTGTCCCTTTAACCAACCCAGTGAAGATGGGTTCAAACCGATGGGGGGTGAACATCCATTTACCAACTATTTAACGGGTTTCGACCCACAGCCGTATGGGTATGTAAGCCACTTGACATGCTTTGTGAGGTGTGTATAGCTGGGAACAAAAAAATAACGACCTTATTGGCACCTCACTGGAAGAATATGCTTCGTAAGGGGAATCATCCATAAAACAGCCTTCATTTTTTCGGTTAGTGAATTCTAAGTTGCCCAGATAAGTGGTTGGTGAAAATGGCTGCAACCCAGTTGTTTTGGGGAAAGTTTGGTCATAGGTCAATGGCTTTAGGCAGGACTCACCATAGAATGTTGCTTTAACATGTTTTAAGCATATCTAAAAAAGGCAAAATAACAACAATGAATAAACTAGAGTGACTTATTGTTGTGTAGGCTTTTCCTTTTAAGATCATGGCATTAAGTGATCTTCTCATTGGGTTGGTTTAAGGGAAAATGTTTACAGGAAACCATAGGAAACCCCTATATTTGATGGTAAAAATCATGGTGTCCCGTTAAGATTTTCCCTTAAACCCAGCGAATGATCTTCACTGTTCTGTTGTTGTCATGTCCCTCAAATGACTTCGCAGCCAGGTTCGACGCGTGGCAGTTCCTCAGACGCAGCCTTTTTGGGCCACCCGGGAAATCGGGTCGACTGGATGGGGACTGGATGATCAAATTCTTAGGGCTACAGTTGAAGGTGAAAACTGTGGGTTTATAGTGATTAGTAATGATGAATAGTGCTTCATAGTGTTTTATCATGGTTATTAATAGAATCCCAACATTACATTATAGTGGAACAGCACTCAGAAGTTATGTGTTATTTTTTGATTTACTCTCCGGTGTCAAAACTTGACCTGCCGGAAAACCCCAGTTTTAAACCTCCATTTGTGCGGATAGTATTAAGCAGCTGTAGATCATGGTTGCTGCTAGTAGAAACTTAGCAGATAGTATTAGCCAAGGATGGGGATAGTTGCTAGCCAGCTTTTTATGAACCCATCATCCATACCATGCAGATGTTGATAATGTTTGATGTATTTTTGATGTATGGAATAATATAGCAGCCCCCGAAAAGGATGCTCAAAAGTGTTTCCAGGATCTCATAGATGACATTTACCTCATACTGTGGATGGAAGAACTCCTCCAGCAGTTGGTAGATGGTTTTTCCCATTACACTCCCATTATCTTGGTGTGTCTGAAAATAGCGTATCCCTAAACCCAAGGGTTTTGCTCAATGTTTCCCCTATGAAATGGCTATAATTGGAGCTATACCCCATTTCCAGACACACTCATTTAACGTCTTTCATAGTTACCCTCTGGTAAACTAACATAGCTACTGAAAATGGGGATTTATAGTGGATTTTCCCATTAAAAATGGTGATCTTCCATAGCTATGTTAGTTTACCAGAGGGTACCCCAAGAGTGACCAAAGCTGGTGCGGAATTTTCCGGGCAGCCCAGGTCTGTCCCCACACCCGACTCCTCAAGTGGTGCCATGCAAACGAGTCCTTCGGAACGGGCCCCCGGTTTGGAACGTTGTGAACTCAGGTGAAGAATAGATTTATAAGATTTTAAAAAGATATGGGGATGGGTCAAAACCTATTATTATCCATTTTAGTGGGATGAACATCCATTTACCAGCTATTTTGAAGTTCACTAGGTACCAGGATTTCGACTCATAACCATATAGTTCTGTCTCTATGGTATACAGTAATTATGATTGGAATATGATTGGGCCTACAGTAGAAGGTGAATAGATGTTATAATTCTTGGGCTCACATTTGGGCCATGCTTGGGGTAACTGGTAGTAAGCAAATGGTCAAAATGGGGGTGACCGGGTGATGTCCCAGCTCAGCAAAGAACATACATACCCAAAAATACTATGAACGATGGACAACATGTTGCTTAAAACATGTTTCAACAATCAAATATCCGATCTGAGCTCATATAATTCCCATATGTTCCCATGTTGAAGCTATTATTCATGAAACCATGGGGATGCATAGGTTGATAAATCCAGTTGTTGATCTCCATACATATTTGCTACACCGAGGTCCAACTTCCAAGACTTTGGATTTGCAACTTGCCCGGGTCCCAAGCTGGTCATTTGGAGGGTCTGATATATAGTAACCTTCGAAAAGATAGAAATCCTGAATCTTCGCTAGTTCAATGGTGATTTACTTGTATACCTTTTTGCGGATGACTAATACGTGTATAATCTATTGATCTGGTATTAGACCATTCTTTTTTTGGGCTTTTGATCTTTTGAGCTATTCCCAGAGCGTGACTGTGTCAACGGCCATAGACTCATGCATGGTTGACTTCGATAAGTAGTAGTATGGTAACTTGGCTTCCCAAAAGGAAGGGATGCTTGACAACAAGAAATATACATCTATGGTGTTGAGGGTCTAGAATTTTAGCTGATGAATATGATTCTACAAAATCCTTGTGAATTTGGGTTGATTGAGATCTCTTTGACAAATGAGGAACATCGCGATCCGCATGGTCTTGAGATTTTGGCCAGCGCATGCAAACCTTGAAAATCCCCCGAACAATATCCACGTTCAACATACTTGAAAACGGGCCAGTCCCAACTTCCAACAGAGTTTGATGTTAGTTACTCACTTTTTACCAATGTCTTTTTAGAAATGGGAGAGTCATCTTGATCCTGAGTATAGCCTTCCGGCCCCAGTTGTTTGGTCCCAGCCGGTGCGAACTCAACAAAGGTGCAGAAGTTGGAGTTCGGCCAAGCCGCTCGTGCTGCCAAGATCATTCCAGAGGCCCATCATCCCGTCCCCCTAACATAAAAACCACTGTTAAACCTCCAGAAACCATGGTGGATGCAGGGGGATTTATACCTTTTTGAGACCATTTAGGGGGTGTTTAATCCGGAATGGGATTAGTTTCTTCTTCAAACATGAAGTCTAAAACACTGGCAAAATGAAGGTCGAAACTGCCAATCATGGAGGTCTAGTGTCTACCAAGAACTGGTGGGACAACCTTCCACTAGCATCAAAATGTGGGAGTAACCTGTCCTTGGTAGCCCCTTCCTGTGGGGTTGGTTGAATCCCCTCTTACATGCATGTTTTCCCCGATTGATTATGTATATATAATATATATACAGTTATATATATATACTGTATATATATTATTCACATGATGGTTTGTTGTGTTTGCCATGGTAAAATTATATATGATATATCCCTGTGATGTATTGTACATTCCCATGCATGTATATATAAATGCCACACGTAAAACTCTGGATATTCCCGGCCGGAAACTGCTGCAGGCATCCCCTTGGCATTGTTTCTCCTTGGTCACAGCTGAAAGGCGATCAAAACTTGTCGCGGGGGGCGGCACTTTAGCAACAAACATTGGGCGATGTTTTGAAAGAAAACACGGATTTAACTGTCCCAATGGGGTTTCAATCCCAATAGTGAAGATGTCACTGATTCAATCATCAAAAATGCTGATCAGCCAACTGAAATTTGCTTCGCCCACGAAATATGCGCAATGAGTGGAAACTTCAGACCCCGAAATGCCACAGATGTCGTGGGTATGTTTCACCTCACCGGGGAAGTCTGTGGCTGTGTATTTTATGTTTTACCTGTGTCTATCAATTCGGAGTATGCCAAAGATATAGATCTGCCAGGAAATGGCCATGCATATATATATATATATATAATATGATATATCTATACATATATACCTGCTGCACTGTATAGTGCTAATCAGTGTTCTAGATATGATTTAGCTTCTTTTGGGACATCACGATCTAATTAGTGTTCAGAATGTTAATTCCCGTTCGAGAGTTTTTTGGGTCTCATGCCAATCTATGAAACAGCAACTAATTATGGTGATTTGAGCATAGAACAGCACCTAATTATGATGTTTTGGGCATAGAACAGCACCTAACTATGGTGTTTTCACCTAACTATGGTGATTTGAGCATAGAATAGAGATTATGGTGATTTGAACATAGCACAGGTCAACAATGGTTCTTTTCAGATTCTATGATGTGTTTTTAGTGGCTGCCATGGCAATCAAGTAAAACTATATAGAAAAATAGCTGGCCATCTGGAATTCCTCGATCATAGGTAGATAGTGACCACCAAGAACCCTACCCTGCCAACCTCCATCCTCACCTGGTGACTCAGGCATTTCCCGCCAAGGTCGCGTCATGGTTCAAGATCCAGCCCATGCAACCAGCACATGCAAGTGCATGCTGAACATTTCATGTATCTATATATANCTCAGGCATTTCCCGCCAAGGTCGCGTCATGGTTCAAGATCCAGCCCATGCAACCAGCACATGCAAGTGCATGCTGAACATTTCATGTATCTATATATAATATATATATATATAATATATATGTATATACAATATATTCAAAGATGTCAGAATGAAAAGTTGTATCTAAGCCTCCATGGGCCATACCCTGATTGCCGGGTAAATCAAATGGGATCCCAGGTGCAAATTGCATGGTTTGGATATATGTATACTACAGGTCACTGCCACACAGGCAATTGAGAAACCACTAGNTTGCCGGGTAAATCAAATGGGATCCCAGGTGCAAATTGCATGGTTTGGATATATGTATACTACAGGTCACTGCCACACAGGCAATTGAGAAACCACTAGCCAGACCCAAACAGGGATGCTCGGCTTGTCAGCTCTTCCATGGATTGCTGGCTGAACAATGTCAACTTCCAGACTCTGGCACGACTGCCCTGTTTGGCGGCCACTGCAGACTGNGGATGCTCGGCTTGTCAGCTCTTCCATGGATTGCTGGCTGAACAATGTCAACTTCCAGACTCTGGCACGACTGCCCTGTTTGGCGGCCACTGCAGACTGCAACGGGTTGAACATGCATATGTGGTGGAAGATTTTGGTGGTGGACACTTTATATATTATATAATATATATTATATATATATATATGTGTGTGTGTGTCATGTTTGCAACAGTCAACAAGTATGTATATATTTATTTCATACATGGGTGCATTGTTCACATCAAATTCCCCAGACTCAAAGTGCAGNTGTGTGTGTGTCATGTTTGCAACAGTCAACAAGTATGTATATATTTATTTCATACATGGGTGCATTGTTCACATCAAATTCCCCAGACTCAAAGTGCAGCGCAGCCATCCGTCAGAATCACTCACAACTGCCCGGTCCTACGCAGCAACCATTTGGGCTGCTGGTGACGGGACCGTGCTTTGGACTAACCCCTGTGACTTTCGTTTTGGTGGTGAGATGGGGAGAAGATCAGCAGCAAAAACCAAGGCGAAGCCTTCCAACTCTTCGGGGGCTTCTTGTTCAGGGTCTGCTTCGGGAACAAGTACGCCATCTACCCCAACTAGAATTGAGCGAGTTGGCAAGTACGAGATGGGAACATTACCAAAGAGTTGGGACAACGATGAGTCAGTACGTGACCAGATCCGTGACAAGAAACCATTGCTTCTTCATGTTGACCCAACATCGGGCGATCTTGTCGAGCAATATGTGGAGGGAAGTGTTGCAAATGTCAAGGCAAACCTCAAAGTTCTTCTGCCCCTGGCAGATCTTATGTCCAACAATAGCCTGCTAATGCCAAACATCGACCGGCTGATCCAGGCTATTGACCGCCTGTACCAGATTAGCAAAAAACCAAGATCATTGGAACATTGCTATCAAATGGCCTGGGCGTTCCGAAGACTTTTGGGGACTGGAAAGAGTTTTTGCTACAAGCCCACCCCACCTGAGGAGCCCAAGCTGAAATTNACATTGCTATCAAATGGCCTGGGCGTTCCGAAGACTTTTGGGGACTGGAAAGAGTTTTTGCTACAAGCCCACCCCACCTGAGGAGCCCAAGCTGAAATTCTGAGTATAGCATTTTCTTGGCACAATACATTTTATAAATATACAGGGGAGATTTTGGCAAGCCTTGGTGGGGTTAACATGTTCAATTTATAAATATTTATTTATATATATATAAATAAAATAATCACCCTGTGAAATTCATGGATCAACCTTTCTGCCAGCTTGACCCTTTAGCTCTGTCCTCAATCGCAGTGAACAAGCTCAGGATGCAGAGATTCGAGTCCTCATGATGCACTTTGGTTTCGACTTGCAGGCCAAACGGGTGGTCAGAAATGAGCATGTTACCAATGCTCCCCTCTAATAACTGC
>BGPT01001103.1:39030-52631 GCA_003297045.1 Symbiodinium sp. clade C Y103
TCCAAGCAGCATCTCCAGCGAATGCTGGGGACCGGTTATCACTCTAGCTTACCTCCAATTCTCCCATTACGAGGCTACCGAGCCGATCGTGTCAAGGGAACCAGCAATTGGAGTCAAATCGGAAGCCAAATAAAAGAAAAAATGAGATGGGCGACAGGAGAGATTAAATTCAAATTTTATCCCAAGGGCATGCTGAGCAAAGAGATGGCTTCAGGATGGCAGGGGGCTAAAAATCGAATTAAACTCCATGCTGAAAAGCTCCTGGCTCTACCCTGCCCAGAGGGGTAAAATTCAAATTAAACCCGCCGTTGCATTCAGTTNCGAATTAAACTCCATGCTGAAAAGCTCCTGGCTCTACCCTGCCCAGAGGGGTAAAATTCAAATTAAACCCGCCGTTGCATTCAGTTTCCACCCTCATCCTATTTTTCATTATCTCAATGCATTTCAGCTGCATTCACATCTTGTCTATACCTGCCCTGTGGTCATTGTTTATATGCATATTGAGGTACTATAATTACATGTGTATATATATATATATATATATATTGTATCAATCAGCTTATCAACTGACCTAAAACCCTTCATGCCTATTTACCTTCTACGTCCCTTCTCCTGATTGCTGGCTANACAACCGGCCTCTAGCTTGATGAGGCATTACTTCAGGTTCACTTTCCTGGCGGAACGAACACGAGCATCTTGGCACCATATGGGAAGAGAGAAGCACCGTGTTAAAATTTCTATTGTATATATAGTAAAAAACATAAAGGCATGATAATGCGTGCTGTATAGGATGTGAGCTCGACCCATGCCCCTATATAACTTGAACACATTGTGTTGGTTCCCAGCACTGGGCTGGAAGCATGCATGTCATTGAGGTGTTCACNTATAGGATGTGAGCTCGACCCATGCCCCTATATAACTTGAACACATTGTGTTGGTTCCCAGCACTGGGCTGGAAGCATGCATGTCATTGAGGTGTTCACCTTTGGTTGGTGGATGGGCCATTACGGAGGTCGTTCACCAAAGCGTCATCGGGGATTCACCAACAATCCCTGGTGTTCCAAGTTGGACCTGGGTGTATATTCACGAGCCCTTCAGGGGAAGAAAACTGTGGAGACTGTGCGTCGCTACTTGAATTCCAGTGGAAAGCCGGCATATGTTGGGACAAAAGAGCTCAAGTCCACCCAGTCATTGCCTCATTTTTTCACATGATATACAAAATCAAGTGCTTTCAGTTGTATACTGGTTTTATCTCTGCCAAGGGTATATCCCCGAGCATTTGCAGAACAAATCCGGCGCCTCTTTCCCAAATTGGTCGGCAACGGAGAGGGCAAGCCTCAGGTTCGGCCGGCTGATGGGCCCACAGCTTTCTGTAACTATCCTTGGACTGATTGGCCAGAAGCCAAGCTTATGGAAACTGTGAAGTACCTGCGGGGTTCCCGCAACCTCAACCCACCAAAGGAGTGGAAGAATGTTTTCCCACGTAGCTTTGAAATTTTACATTCTTTAGAAGTGAACAAAGCCAAAGCTGCAAATTCAGCTTTTGCCTCGTGAGAACAGAGGTGGATGGGCTTATATTTGATATAAAAACCATTCCTTTGATGAATATATTTTTCAATCTATGATTCTGTTTGACCATGCGTACTTAACCATCCATGTTTCCCATGAAACAATCTTCAGGTGGCCCACTCTGTCTTGAGGAACTCCATGATTGCAACTTTTCAGCCCAAGAGTACCAAAGTTGACCCAATAGAGCCAACACAAATCACATATTCGGAGACCGTTCGAATAGATTAATACTCGTAATTTTTACGTATAATACAGTTCCAACCCGTTCAGACCGTTCAGATTACGTTCAAATTACGTTCAAATTACGTTCAATTACGTTCAATTACGTTCAGAATTACGTAAAAATTACGTAAAAATTACACCTTTTTTCAGCCTCCAAATGAGTCATTTTTGGATGGACTAGAAATTCACCAAAATGTCACAAAAAAAATCAAAAACACAGTGTTTTGGCCATGATGGCTAAGTTGGGGCTTTGGATTGGGCTGCCTAATTGGCATAGAGCTGCTGGTCGTACAATATACGGATCTGCCGCAATGAGAAAACCATGTCCTTCTGGGATGTTCTATGCAGAAAGTCCATGCATGGAATGCAAACCTTGCATGTGAGATCATTTATAGCAAGCGATCTTAATATGATCATTTGTCAAACATTTTTCTACAGCCACTTTTGATCAGGGGGCTTGGAGTGGTGTGACTTTTTCTATCTGGGGCCAGCCATGTCCGCACCAGGTAGTATGTCAACATTTGCCAGTAAGGCGTGGAGTTGTAACACCTTGGCAGAGGGTGTAGAAGCTGCTGCCCAAATTGCTGGGATATCCTTGGAGCCCGGCCAGCTGCAGGATGCAATGAAGGCCAGGATAGCACCTCAATCGGGTGACATGCCCTTGAAGAAACAGGATGAATCATATCTTGTGAAAAAACAAGATCGTTTTTCATTGATATACATCATGTCTGTTTGATTTGTATGTCTATATTCACTCTTACATCATGGATAACATATTATATGTGTGTTTTTCTGGGACAAAGCTGCAACATGGTTGTATACCCAAAAGGATTCACATGCTGACAGGCAGCAGAGACAGTTATTTCGAAGATCAAAGAGAAGAAGGCTACTTTCGCTACTCGATTGGACATTCAGAATTTGGCACCATGTCCCAAGATGTTCCCAATAGGAAATCCTAAGAGCTGTACTGCCAGATCTTCTCAGGTTCCCATGGTGAAGCGCGAGGCACCTTCGCCAAGCAAGAGGATGTCCGGTGTCCCTCCATTGCAATTGAGATGTGTCTCAAGCTTTCTTTTAAGGGGATGAAGACTCATATAATGGGGGCATGAGTGTGTATATATATACAATGTTCTTTTCTGAAACAATGTTTACATTGCATCATGGACATTGCTGGACCCTGATTGGAACTCCTTTTGTCTAATGCCAATCATTGAACTTAGGCTTTGGAACATCGACCTCGGCCTCCTTCTGCCCCAGCAACTCCTGCCGAAACCCAACCAGCTGCTACTTGGCCTGCACACACCTCATGCTTGGAGAAAGCTTCAAACCATATATATGTAATATGAATTGGATGTTCCTGACCCCATCTTTTATAATAATAATATAAAATAAAAATATCCATATATATTTTGGGCCATGGCCATGTTTACATCTTTATTGTCAGAAGAACAAATGCCCCAGCCCAGGACACACAGGAATTGGCTAGCCTTCGTCGATCTTTGCCACCATCTCGCTCATCCAGTCCAAGTTTGCCCTCGCAGGATGCACTGATGAGCATGATCGATTCTGTGGCTGGATTGCATTTAGATTGTTGGGTTCACACCAACAATATACACATATATATATATACAACTATACGTATACATACATACATACATACATACATACATACATACATACATACATACATACATACATACATACATACATACATACATACATACATATATATACATATGTGCAATCCCAAATCCCAAACCTGGACCTGCTGGTTTGTTCCACAAATATATATACATATATAGATTGATGATTGGGCCTTGAATTCCAGGCTGTGATGAAGCACCGGGAGAATGACCAGAACACCATCCAGTTTCTTCAGAGCCATATCTCTGCGCTTGAGCTGAAGGTGCGTGAGAATAGTGAGAAAATGACCAGACCAACCCATGGACAAGAGTTCAAGAGCATGGAAGATAAATTGGCACAAGCCTTGGAAAAGGTGCAGGAATTAGAGAAAGATAATGCCAAGAGAGCAGAAAAGGAAAAGGAGTTGGAACAGAAATTGATGAATAAGGATCAACCCAGGTCTAAGAAAGGCCCAGAACATTCAGATGATGTCAATGATGGGGATGATTCGCATGATGACAGCAGCAGCGAAGAAGAAGACCCAGCTCGGACCTTCCTGAAGACGGCGGATGGCACTGTAGTCTTTTGGCTTTATACTCCATCCATCTTCCCATATAATTGTGAAGGAATGTGGTTGTATACATATGTATATATATATATGTATATTGACCATTCGAGGTTTCAGCTATGGAAGCAAAGTTGTAGTGCATCAATCGCAAACAATTTAAACATGTGGTCTCCTGCATGCACACTCAGGTACCAATCACACATGATGCCTTACGGATGCGAACCCGGCGTCTTTGTGAGAAGAAGAATTCGGGACGCTGTGGGGTCCCGGATGCCATCCACAATGACTATGTGGAGGGTGGTGAAAAGAGAGAGATCCTGGAGATGAGTTTGCTGCAGTGCTTGGCCACTTACGGCCTGGACCGTAAGTGGTACAAGCGAGTCAAAGTAGTTTGTTTGCAAATAGGGTTCCTGTTGGCATGTTGCATTACCCCATGGAATTGTGTGGACAGTATTAACGATGGGAAATTATATTCACACCTGTATTCCAAAAAACAATATATATATATATAATATATATATACATAATATAGTCTCCCAATATCTTCCATGTTGTTTGGGGTTCCTCTGATCGTTCCTGCATGGTCTAAGGGCGATTTTGTGCGAAAGGTCACGGTGTTGAAGGAAAGGTTGTCTTCACGAGAGCAGGAGGTGCATGGACGCTGGTTAACAGAAGAGCGTATGAGGAAGGTTGGGGAGTGGTCGGCATCGGCTATCAAGTCCATGATTGCTTACTGTCGCCGCTGGCCGGAGACGTTGGTAAGGAGTGGGTGTGGGTGGGCCTGGGTGAGGCATTGTTACATTTCATCACCATGATATCCTGCAGTGTGCGTGTGTGTGTGTGTGTTGATGTTTTACAATGATGTTTTACTGGCACCCATTCTTCAGCATGCTGTGATCATGTCCCTTCCTTTTTGGTGATTCGCAGGAGTTGGAAATACAATTCCGACGTGAGCGAGTTCTACATCGAGACCGATGAGAAAACAACCCGCAAGTTGGCTGAGCTTGACCGAACATTGGAACAAACGGAGTTGGATGAAAATTGTCTGCAATTGCTGCATGTTTCAGTGTAACTGGAAAAACATGCCATGCATGTCTTGCAAACATCTGAAACGGCATGTGTCCTTTACCCCTTACCCATATGATGATTATAAATAAAAAACATCATTATATCGATATATGTAAATGATGATTATTATGTATATTCTTGGAGTGGGTAGATACAATTTTAGTGTAAAGTTCACCACACTAAAAATGGGACCCTGGTGACTCTTGGCCGCTGAGGACCAGAAGGTGAAAAAGGCTGATGTTCAACCGCTTGCCCCTGGACATGTTTCCTTGCCCGAGGAGAAACCCAGTCCAGAGGTTCTGGGGGAGAAGGTGGGGGCAGTTGAGCATCATATCCCCATCCCAACACCGGTGCCTCTCCAATCATTTTGCCCATAAATTCCATGCATGAATGGTCTTCCCTGGCCAGCCGGTTCCCGAGCTGGAGAAGTACATGGATAGCGTCGTGACAAAGCAAAGCAAGATCGATACCATGGTGGATGCCATCAAGGATAAAGTTCCAGATTCGACCAAGTCAAAAGAGTGCTAACCTTAGATCAAATTTCCTATAAATGTACAAGTCACATTATGCATACAAATATATTTATATATACATGTGTATATATATATATATATTTATAAGATTCAACTTCATGCTTGCCGATGGCAGTCCCATGATAGTCCCATGGTGTTGCCCCCTGCTATTGACTATCGTTCCCAAGGCTTTGCACCAAGCTGAAGGATTCCCATGATGGACTTGGAGCTTGCTATTCTCAGCTAGCCAAGTATGTCACGGAGATGAAGATGGATCTCAAAGATGGCACCCAGGCTGGCGAGCGCCTTGATGAGTTTCTTGGATGCATTTTGTAACACAGTCTGTATACATGATCAGCCTGTCAACGTACTTGTACTTGCACAACAACTGCCTGCAACCTTGCAGCCAATATATCATCAGGTTGTGTAGGATGTTTGAGTGACCCATTGGTTTTGGGGAACCTGTTGTTAGAGAGAGAGACTGCCATGGCGCATGGTGATGGCGAAGATCATAGCAGTTTCTGGCTTCAAGTGCTTATCTACTGCATTTGCCAGGCCATATTGCTCACATGAATGCATCTCACATGAGCACATGGACCAAAAATGCAGTCTTATGTGCTTTCATGTGCTCTCGATGCTCTCTTTGTTTTCCTGCATTAATCGATATAGATACTTCCTGCATATTCCCTGTGATCTTTTCTTATAAAGTACCAGCCAGAAAAAGGTTCCCTTGACATGTAAAAGCCTGGGCAGGCCAGCTCCACTACTCGCACCATGGTGATTCTCCAAGGCAGGACCATCCAACAATCCCAAACATTCCTCCAAGTTGAAAGGTTTCATACCTTTATATGGTCGATCAATAGCATATATATATATATATAGATGGAGATGTAGATAGGTGGGATGTATGAGGCCCAGATGAACACTACCCCACATACATCTGAATACACCCAGAAATTTTGTGAGAGAAACACTCCTGCAGGCCCACCCTGCTCATCTTGGACACCTCGAACACTTCACCAGTCTTTGAGCAGGCGGCAATTGCATGAGGCCTTGGAGGATGACATCGTGGCCATGCCCAGGACATCGGATTGTTTTAACAAGATCGAATCGAACATTATATACATGCATGACCCCCAAAATTGGCTGACATGTTTTCCTGCATTGACATCTCTCCCACTGATATCAAACTTTGGAATTGTAAAACCGACTGTGGGTGTCATGCGTGTAGCCAATCTTGTATATACCAAAGGCTTGGTCTTTCGAATCGCTGCCCCCACTACTTCCAAGATATTTCCAGCCAAAGACTTTTTGGTTGTGGCGGTTCCCATTATTTTGGGGGATTTGGTTGCCAATCTTGATAGAAAAGCCTGGATGCTACATTATCAAGGATGGATGAGATACCGTTTTGGATTCTGACTCAGGACCATTTCTGGTCTACATGGTTTACAAGTTGAAGAGACCCAGCAATCGGCCACTGATGGGGCTTTGAGTTTAAATTCGATCAACAGTACATAGGTTTTGCAACTTAGGTGTAGATATGATTTTTGACTGAGCAACGGCTGCTAAAATCACAGTGAAGATGCTTGTTGGTCTTGCATGGTGAATATTTGACATCGCATTCTGATATGAATGGATGGATCAAGAAGAAATCAAAATAAATTGCCTGCAGATTCTTGCATGATTTCGCTCTATTACAAAAATCCCCATTTTTGCTTTCCTTCTATGTACTGTACGTTCGCTCATGCGCCCCAAGGCTGAAGAAGCTCGTTTCTTTGGAGAAGAACAAGGTCAGGGATTTGAGACTTGGCATTTCCTTAAGCTGGCAAACGGTGTGACTGCAAAGGTATTGGCATAGACTATATATATGCAATCATGCAGTGAGTTGAGAGTGTATGTTTGCAGTGCATGCACATATATATATACATGTACAGTGCTATGTGTTTCAATCTTAGGTGTGCTGGGTTGCTGAGCCTTGAGACTCAACAGAAGCATCTGGGCCCAATGATTAAACAACACAAACACACACTCACATATATATATATATATCTTATATATGTACATATATACATATATATATACACATGCACATACATATATGCAATATCTATATACATGTATACATATATATTACATAATTTGATGCATGCATTAAGTTGTCACACTGTTGTGGCTGACATCACTCCTATGTGCTGGCTACAGATATGGCTACATAAAATGCTACATAGATATGATGCAAATTGCCTGCCATGCAGGCAAATGCTCAAGGATGCCAAGCCCATTCCCAACAAGCCGAACAAGCCCGGCAACCGTGGCACTGGCGGCACCAAGAAGCCCAAGAGTAAGGTTCCGAGCAAGGGTGACAAGACACCCAAGACCAGGACGGCCAAAAAGGCCAAAGGTGAAGATCAGTCAGGTGGAAAACCCTCAAAGAGGGCCCGGGGCAACAAGACCCCGCCTGCCGAGGCTGAGGCTGAGGGCCACACAGCCCCAGTACCAAAGAAGCCAAAGCGCCATTCCAAGAAAGCCTGAGCGGCCACATAGAGATCAGGTTCAAGGTGTGTATTGGAAATAAAGCTTTATAGGCATATATACACTCAGAGCATTTTTTTTAATCAGCACCATATAATAATATCATGTTGTATAGGATCAGAATGTTTTTTTTGGACCTGGCCCGGTGGTCGACAGGAGGGGTTTTTGATGGACATGTGGAGAACCACATGTGTTTGACCGTGCTGATAGGCACGTCTTTGCTTTAGGATCAATCCACCTCTGTCGCTGCAGTTTTCACTGCAGGACTGCACACGTTTGGAAGCAATGCCATTCCTGCAATGTACATTATGTGGAGGTAAAAATAAAGGTTGCTTTGGCTGAAGTTTGGTATGTCGAATTGATCTTATTTAAATTCAAAGCCAAGGGGTGCCCTGCTTTGAAATTATGGATTTGACTTCCTGCCACCCACAGCTCTGCCAGGTCCCTCACATAAAGCTCACCAGCTGGCATGGCGGTATGCATGCGGCGTCTTTTGGCTTTCAGCCATCGATGTGTTTTCGAGTGTGCATGATTGTGCATGTATCAGGCACACACTGGTTTCTACAAAGTTATTTCTCGGGCATTTTTTTGTAAAGAATCTGCATGTATTATATGTCACTTTTCTCAAAGGAAACCACCAAAAGGATCCTATATATGGTTCTTCTGATGATTTCACAACCATGTAGCTATGCATGTTTACATGCCTGATCGCTCAGGAACGTTCCACTGAGATCCTCAAGTTTGCAAAGGCTTCATGCCAGGATGACATCGAGGACGGGCGGTCAGACTTGCAGTGCCCAGTCTTGAAAGCTCTTTGGAAAGCCAACCCCAAAAAATCGGATTCTTGGTTATATAACATATTACACACTATTTTGTGTTGTGTCTGCAGCCCCCCTATAATATATACAGTATTTTGTTTGTTTGCGTTTTTCCATGCATAAGATCCAAGCAACTTAGGAGGTAGAAGTACAACGTGTCTTCAAGCAGCACCATTTCTATTATCCTGTACCGACAACTACGGAGTCTGAGTCACCTTTGAAGGGCTTCTGTTGGATAAAACCAAGTTCCTTTCTGAAGACTATGGCGCTCTACAACGATCTGGGCAACATTTTGGGGGGCTTCCCAGATATGACCACGGCAGCACCCCTCCTGGAAGTTTTCTGGCAACGCTACAGGAAAATCATTCCGAAGTTTCAATTGTTTGAACGTGTTGATGCTGGGAAGTGCACCTACAGGCAGTGCATACCATTGTATCTTCACGGGGACGAGGGTGTCACCTACAAAAAAGGTGGAGTACTTGTGGTATCATTTCAATCTCCACTGGGTTTTGGAACCTCAAAACGTCCACAAGAAATGTCGTTGAACCTAGAACGCATGGGAGAGTCGGGGCTGCCCTTAAACTTTCTCAAGTGTGGAATGTTGACACGTATGGTCAATGTGATTTGTCCCAAGGACTGGGTTCAGGGTTTCAATGTTTGTTTGGCATATATTCAATAAAAAGTGTTTGCATATTATACACATTGTTGGGCTAAGTTTTCGGCATTGTTCAGCCTGGCTCCATGCAATGCTGCTGATTCACAAAACCCTGAAAGGATTTCTACAAAGATGACCCACGAGTGTGGAACGCTATTTTTGACAAGATTGCTACCGATTTTGGACACATGGAAGAACATGGCATTGAGCTGGACGGTCAGGGTGTGGCGTACCCAATCATTTTGGGGAACAAAGGAGATTGGAGTTATCTTGCAACTTGGTTTCATCTGTTGAATTCAACACTGTTCAATTCTGATTTAATGACCCCTTCCTGGTTTTACTGATCGAAAAGAAATGTATTTCCCAAATTTCCATTCCCAGAAAATGTAGTGTGCACAACACACCCAGCACCGTTTGTTGCATCCTCAGGTATCTTCTGCAAACCTTGAACGTTCCTACAGGAGAGCTCCCAAAGGTTCCAAAGAAGATGGTGTGGACCTGGGGGTGGAAGGTGCTGGAATATGCCACCTGTGCATGTGCGGGCAAGGTATCGATTGGGAAAATTTGTTCCTTGATAAAGAATCAGTGTTGTGTTGTTGGGGTTCTTATCAGCATGATGGTTTTTGATCATGGTGTTTGCTTATGATGGTATACCTTGATTTTACTTTTTCACAATTGACAGACTGCCAAAGCTATACCTTTTTTCCCTGACCTGATCTAGTTTGATCTGAGGACACAGGCTGAGGAAGCTATGAGATCTTCACACGTGGAGGTGATGGATGCACCCTGGAATCGAGAAAGCTCACTGACAAGAAAATTGTTTCACGATGGTGGTGTCAACGGCAAGTGTCGATTCCATAAGTTCGATTTGTGGCACAATTTTCATTTGGGAGCAGGGAAGCATTGGTTGGGTGCAGGGCTCATGTTGCTGCAAAGTGTGGTCCCTGGACCGAACATAGACAGCAGGTTTGCAATTATCAGTGCTGCTTATGCTCAATTCTGCCGTGACAATGGCATCACTCGCATCATTGGGAAAATTGATCAGCATTTGTGTGGGTCTACCTTACCGGAGCCCATAGGAACGTGGAACAAGGCAGCGGTGACAAGCAATATATGCCTATTTTTGGAAGACTATCTTTCCCACCACCAGGAGATGATCAGAGGTAATGAACGGCTTCAACGTTTTGTTGCTTTGTTTGAACTTTAAACAATTCGTTTTTTGAAGTTTTATGTTGACACTGGTTCACTCCTATATGTGGTGTATGGGCCTTTATAGCTGTAACTATCATCTTGTGTTTCTCTTTGATGTGATGCTGGATATTGGGATGTAGGTGGTGCATGTAAGGGTTATACTGGTATGATGGGTGGGAAACAAGTTTTTTTCGACAAACCTACATTGCTAGCTAAGGAGCATGGATGCAAGAAGATCAACTTTTTCTTTCGTTCACTGTATGCTGCAGACCTCTGGCTTGAAAGCACCTACGCCCAAACATTGGCAAAAGCATTGCTGCAGTTTGTTCGGACCTACCTTCTGTTGGCACGTATGTCATATGACCTTGGAGAGAACAAATTTGGGTTAATCCCAAAGGTTCATGCCCTTCACGAGGTCTCTGCTGAAATGACTCGACAGGCATCCTTGAGTCAGTGGGTTTTAAACCCCATTTGCGAGACGTGCTCTGTTGATGAGGACATGATTGGACGGGTGGCAATTTTATCAAGGTCCGTTTCACCCAAAATCATTGCCAGGAGGTCACTGGCCCGCTACCTAGCCCAGATTAACATTGTTTGGGCCCGTGGGTAGAAGAAAAAACAAAAGGCTTGGCAACTTGGCTTTTTGAGCTGCAGCTGGAAGGTTTAAGAAGGGAGGGCTTTATGTGCAGTTGCATGCTTCCGGTGTTATATGTATGTATATATATATATATGTGTGTAATATATGCATATTATATATATATATGTATGAATATATGTATATATATATATGTATGTATATATAAATATATACATATATATATATAATACATATATATATATTACATATATATATATATATACATATATGGGATACGTTAAAAACCGTTCGACAACGTTAATTGTCGACTGTGAGTGTTCAATCCCGTTCGGGTACTGTAAAGAGCTTTCTTTAGGTTTCACAATGCTAATCAGTACCAAGTACCATGAGGGGCTGCAGGTATATATATGTATATATCTACATATTTATATCATTATACAAAATTCGTACGTGATAGCAGCACCTATTCAGCTATGGGTCATATTGAACTCATCGCCTTTGTGCCAGGTCCTACGATTTTATCGCTTCAAATGAGAACTCCACTCGTTGCTTTGCGGCTTGATCCCAGACGGGGGCTGATGGGATGATGATGGGACGACTACAGAGGAAGCCAAGAAATAAGGCAATGCCCCAGTTGAGGAATCCATATTATTGTTAAGAAAAGACACCACTTGATGTTGAGAAATTCCTCAGTTGTTGAAAAAACATATATTATATTATATTATTGCAAAGAAAAGACGCCAATTGACTCTTGTCAACGGAATGCTTGAGGCAATTCCCCGAGATTGTTGGGTGTGGTTGGGTGAATGGTCTTATTCATTCTACATCCACACCTGATAGACTAGATCCATGCCTAGTTGTATCATTTGCCCATTTTGGTTGGTAGAAATGCCATGAAACACTATCCCCATATGAACCTGTTTGTTGATTGGAAACCACTTTTTGTAGGCTCGCTGCCACTTTTTGTAAATTCCCATTGCTGTATATTGTAAATCTCCATTTGGTTGGTAACACCTCCATTGATTTAAGTTCAGTCATGCAGTCATGCCTCAAAGCCCGTTGATCATCCATTCACCCCATCATTCACCAGGCTGAACCGACTGTCAGGTGCTTTCTATCTCCAGGCTGTGCGAGGGCACAGCTGCAACTTGGCAAAGAGACACGGGCCATGGGAGTTCGCCGACTAGCCTTTGGCAAACTATGGTTACCCTCTGGTTATGACTAACATAGCCAAATCCCCTACAAATGGAGGTTTTGATGGTAGAATCATCCAAAATTAGCCATTTTCCATGGCTATGTTAAATAACCAGAGGGTAACAGTTGGACCGTTTGGACCCTGAAAATCACAATCTTAGTGGAAACCAATCTTCCAACCCCGTATCTGCCAGGGTCTATGTTAATCTACCAATTCAATTCGGGATGTAACCAGCGAAAATTGGGATTTCACACAGAAGTCGGACCAGGAACCAACGGCAACTCAAAAACGGTGAAGGAAAACTGGAAATGTTGGGCAGAACTGACAGGGTCCTAAATCATCAAGGAACCAAGGGGTTGGTGGCAGCTGATCTTAAATCCAAATAATGACACAAAACGCACGTATAGAGAGAGAGAGAGAGAAGCTGAGAGAAGTCATGTCTACAGTGGAATATGCATGTGTACATATATATATATATATATGTTTTGTACCCACAGACCCTGCGTGTTGCCCAGACATTCACATTGAGGATGTCGTGTTGTCGAATATGACAGGAGAGATAGCAGAAAATCCTGCGTATATGCAACGTTTTCTGGTTTAGGATTCAAAGTTTTTAGGCTTTAGGTTTTAGGGTTTTAGGGTTTAGGGTTCGTTGTCTGGGAAATCTCAAAACACTGGCCCTGCTGTTTGAGCCTGTTGAAGGATAATGCTTGAACGCCATTTGAACCTTCCTGGCAACACGCAGGGTCTGGCCGCATATGTATGTACAGGATTATATATATATATATGTACATTATGTGTTAAATGACAACACTGTCCAACACCTACAGGGTGTACAGTTCAACAGCTATTGTATGTTCCTGGCAACATCATGGATCAACAGGCCTTGAGCCTGAAGCTTTTGTCCAACAGTACAAAAGGCGCGCACAGCATCAGCTGCAACATTTGAGACAACAGTGCTGCCTTGAATTTTTCATGGTAGCGGAGCAGTGATCCTGGAAGCATCCAGGTGAGCTCCAACAGGCAGAGGGCTTGATCCCAGAACACTGG
>BGPT01001103.1:52689-65064 GCA_003297045.1 Symbiodinium sp. clade C Y103
GGGACTCTCAACAACAAGGATGGCAATGGCACATGAGATAGGATCGCCAACAGCAGGAGAAACAGAAGCAGAAGCCCTAGCATCAACACACAGGCTGAAGTTGAAACCTCCAACNAAAGGCTTGGCAACTTGGCTTTTTGAGCTGCAGCTGGAAGGTTTAAGAAGGGAGGGCTTTATGTGCAGTTGCATGCTTCCGGTGTTATATGTATGTATAATATATATATATATATATATGTGTGTGTAATATATGCATATTATATATATATATGTATGAATATATGTATATATATATATGTATATATATATATATTATAATATATACATATATATAATACATATATATATATATATTACATATATATGTATATATATATATATATATACATATATGAGATACGTTAAAACCGTTCGACAACGTTAATTGTCGACTGTGAGTGTTCAATCCCGTTCGGGTACTGTAAAGAGCTTTCTTTAGGTTTCACAATGCTAATCAGTACCACAGGTACATATTGCTAAAGTATGATAAAGTTGGATCCCACATGATTTATATCCAACATATCTACATCATTCGGTGCCCACCACCCCATTGGGCCGAGGCCAGCGCCGCTCAGATCGCGGGCCAGGAGCTGCAAGAAGATCCCAAGCTGCGAATCGGAGGCCGGGAACCCCGGGGGATCCCAGGATGGATCCCCTCCTGCGACATAGCTGGGGAACATGGTCCGTTTCTGGATGATTTACCCACCTTTTTAGATCTTTTACCTGAAAAAAAAGGTGAGATTTTCCATCTAAGATTGGAAATTTAGCGATCAAGAACAGACACACATGTGGTTGAAACATCTATAACTTCAAGATTGCACCAGCCAAGGTTTTTCGGGATTTTAGCCACCATTGTTTGGTGATATGACAAGACTGATGAGGGATTTCACCAATGAATCGTGAGTTTTCCGGGGATTTATATTACTTACTTGAGATTAACCGTGACATATGGTTGGTAACGGGTCGAAAGCGGTTCACAATAATGAGACAATATGTTTGACATTGTTTGACATAATGATAATATATATATATATATATATGTGTACATATATATATATATATGTATGAAACTGAGGAAGTCCGAAACTCTTTGGGTTTGGTTTGCATTCAAAATTGGAGGATCGAACCATTGCGTGGATATTTTGCTGGTTTGAACATCAAAATGGAGATTTCACCAGATGAATAGTGAATACGTATGAGTTTGTCCAAAAATGACGGACACTGGGATGCTCCAAAACATTCCAACTTATGGCAATGTTCACATGTAAAATGATGATCAACCAAAAGGTCCCTATTTTCAGGCAAACCCAATGTTGAAATGCATAAATCATGTTGAATCATGTTTAATGACTTCATTGCAACATCACTGGAATGATGGTTAAGGAAGGGAATCATCCGCAAATGGTTTTATTTCAGATTAGTGAGCCAATGCATATAGTTATCCAGAATCCAGATGGTGGTGTTTCCTGTTTGTTGCCCGCTGCGGGCCAGAGTGAATGAAGTGGTCGGCCATGTTCGGATTGGTGAATTGTTCTAATTTACCAAAACAGGATGAGCAACTGTGTTTTTACCCCTGAAAAGAATTGGGATATGGCATTATATACAGTACCCACTTGTATTAACTGGCTGTGGTAAATGGAAATTGTATATGTCATTCATTGTCGAACCAGCTACACCCGCAGATTATCAAACGTAATTAGGAAGACCATTTTCAATATCTGTTCGAAGGTGTTTATTTTTGATTTGTTGTAAATAAGTTCTTACTTAAGGGTCGTAAATAGTCAGAAAATGGTCAGTAGATTGTGAGCAAGTAGTTGAAACATGCTGAGCAAACAGTTTGTGAATCGCTAGTAGGCGGTTATCAAATGGGTGGCACCCCTTATGCCTGAGATGTAGCCACTGATACAGAGGTTTAGATTTGAGTTCTCCAGAAATATTGGCACATTAGGAGCAGGACTTCTCTTGGGGGCCCTCAGACGAGCAACCAGCTGTGTTGAACCCATTATCTCCGATGTGCGGGGCCATTATTGCCTATGCCCACTTGCTAACCATGGACCTAATGCCATCCTTCCAGGATCATTCATATGTTGATAGCGATGTCATGCTGGTTTTATGTCTTTGGGCGTGGTGACAGCTGGTTTTTTTGGGGGGGTACCACTTTAGTGGCAAATTACCACTTCTAGGGGGTAACTTCCTTCATTAATTGCTTAACCATACGCATTCCCATCCGGGATTTACAAAAGGTAGTATTTTTAACTGCAACCAAGACTCTAGCTGCAAAAAAGGGTCTCACCCAGAACTGGACGAACATGATACTGGTTGCTTGTGAGACCTAGGGTTGATCACGATGAAACATGGTCATAGAACCAACGAACATGGTAAGATTCACGAACAAAGATGGAGATTCAAAACACACGGTGCTGGGCTGGGACTTGGTTGGTGTTGTATCACATTGACCGCCTCAGGTAGCTTTGGGCATCCTGAGCTGTGCCGTCGGCAATGCATCTACTTCCTTCAAGGGCATTGTTCCAATGGCGATGATTGTGCCTATTGCCACCTTCCTCATCACGGAAAGGCTCCAAAGCTTGACAAGAGGCAGCGGCAGTTGATGGCAACATTGAACAGTCCAGAGTTGTTTGCCTTGATCTTGCACTTGAGCACGGTCAAAGCAGAGGAGCAATCTGTAGGGATGGCTGGGGTATGCTGTTTTAATCTTAATTTGACAAATCTCTTCGTTCACAAAGGAAATTCATCAAGGACGAACAACATCGAACAACATGATTTGTTCAAGACATGTCGGCAGGAGATGGGAATGTTGATCGAAGCCCAAGAAGTCATCGCCATTCTCAAGTCAGAAGCCGGTGGCACCCCCGTGCCATGCATGGCTGAGCGAGAGATTCGTGCGCTTCGCAAGACCTTGGCACGAATGAAGCTGAGCTGCGAGAGGTGGCGGTGTCTGGTTGGGTTCGTGCAAAACCCTTTGCGAATCAAATTTGGCAGAGGGACATCCATTCAGCAATGTTCAGCAAATCTTCTTTACTCTCCTGTTGTTTTCAATGGGTGGATTTTCCATGGCTATTTTTAAGTACTCTGATAGGGAAGTTTTACTGACAACTGATAACCAAGATTTGTTCTATCAATTCATTTCAGAGAAACTCAATCTATGTACTGGAACCCATGGCTTTATATAATCATGAAGCAAGAGAGGAGTTTGTGGAAATGTGTCTTTTTTACAGCTCGGGGATTAACAATTCAATTGGTGGTCTCAGTTTCTTAATCAGGAGAAAATTCAGTGGAAACATGTTCGCCCCAACCCGGACGTTGATCCACACCCAACATGGTAGTAACATCAACTTATCTTACTGTAATAGGGTATAAAAATCTGCCACCCCCTCTGGCAAATATGTGGATTGGGGTAGTAACATCAACTTATCTTAACAAGGGATAAAAATCCGCCACCGCCTCTGGCAAATATGTGGATTGGGGTAGTAACATGTAGAAACATCAACTTATCTTAATAAGGGATAAAAATCCGCCACCTCCTGTGGCAAATATGTGGATTGGAGTAGTAACATCAACATATCTTCAGACGCGGATCAACGTCAGGGTTGCAGCGAACATGTTTTAACCATCAATTTGGGTAAATGTGTTTATTCGAAACCATTTTTTACATCCGATGATGTTCAACGGAAACAGTAGAAACCATGGGTTTTTGCCATCATGTCAGAGACAATCTACTGGAAAATGGAATTCACCATAAAGCCTATGTTTTCCCTGGAAGTTTCCCTCAACAATCTCTCAACACATTCTTTGAGTGTTTATATATATAATTATATAGATGTAGTTGGTGTTGGTGGTGGCAGTGGTCGTGATGTTCGTGACTTGTGATTGTGGCGATAGAGGGGATGGCCATGGAACACAAGTTGCGGAGCAATGCCTCACCCAAGTTCTCCATAGTTCTCCAATAATCAAAAATAGCAATGGAAAATCCTTTTTCAATTACTATAAATTGAGGTTTATAGCTGGGAAAAATCAACTATGAATGGTAAGTTTTCCAGCCATGTTTGATTACCGAAGGGTTTTCCCCCAAGGAGCTTCTCCAGTCTGATTGGAACGGTGACGAATCGGCCTCAGAGCGACGGGGACCGCCTTTCCACGGCCCTGGAGAGGATGCGACAGACGGTGGCAGATGTGGCAGAGTGAGCAGGGCGAAAGTCAGCTACGTAGGCGTTGGGCAAAACGCCAGCGTCTTTTTTTTTTAAGTAGGCTGACTTGATGGGCAGCAAAAACCCTTTGGATCCATCGGTTTTGGTGCCGAAGAACTTGATGTTTGAACCTCGAGAAGCGCATCGAAAGTAGGTCACAGGTCATTATATTCGCAACAAAAAATAAGTTGTGAAATGGTGCTAAGGAGCTGAGGATTTCCCAGGGGTGTACAGAAGAGTTGCCTATCAGTGACTATGACTTTGCCCCGAGTTGGGGCCGGCGTATCAGCAGCCGCTGGAGAAGACCTGCCCGGAAAGGGCAATCCGATGAGCTTTCAACAGCCAGCCTTCTCAAAGCACTTTCTAGGATCAACTGCGCGACGCAACTCACAGTGAGGACCAGCAACTCACATAGTATGATGAATCAGTTCTAAAAACTGGTAGCAATGGGGGAAATCCCGTTCGAATCATTTGAATATATACAGTGTTATAGGATGTTAAATAGGAAACATGTTTTTATCATTTTTTTGTTAGCCAATTTGATGACACTGTTCCTTCCCTATCCGTGACGTAGCGAGATTGGCTTGGGTCATAGCCAAAGGCAACAACACAATTGTAGAGATGGGCGAGTAAACTTGTCCATTCGTATTTACGATGCACCATGCAGGAACCGAAATCATTTGACCAACATAGACAACCAGCATTGATGGTCTATAAAGTTGGGACACTCTAGGTGTGCATCTTTGTATTTAGATGTATGTACATGATTCATGTATGCAAATGCACATGTTTTTTTCAATGGTGATTTTCCACAACACCATGTTTTGACGGAAGGTCATTCAACAGGCAGGAACTGGCATGAAGTGGCGACGCCATGCAGGGTCCCAGGAAGCAGACAGGCTGTAACTTTTTGTCAATGCCATGTGGTTGGCTCGCCTCGGGATGTGTTGGATACCGTAAGTTTTGGTCAAAAACTCACATAGCTAAAGAAAATGCCTAGACATGGCCCATGTGCAGATGATTTACCAAAAAAAAAGTTGTGGTCTTCTGCAGCTATGTCAAATTACCAGAGGGTATGGGTCAAGATGATGGAACCCCCATGTATGATTCGTCGAGTTTTGATGCTTAAAAGTCACCTATTTGGTGGGTCCTTTCTCAAAAAGTGCCAACCGTATCCAGGAGCAGCACCCACAAGGTGTTGAAAAACCTTTAAACTTTTTGCCGAATCTTGGGGTCATCCGACAGATGGTCGATGTGCTGATGTCCCTCATGTGGAGGATGGTGCTCCCCTCCTTCAAACGGAACACTGGAAGCGCCTCCAGCTTCCAAAGTTACGGCACTGTGTAGATGCCATCACGGCTTGGAAAGACAGCCGCTGTGAACATGCCAAATGGATTTGATTCAAACATGCATGTTTTGAAAGGTAGCCTCTGGTAGTTCAACATAGCTATGGAAAATCAGAATTCTTGGTACGGAAATCATATGAACTCATCTATAAATTGGTGATTTTCCATCGCTGTGTAAAATTGCCAGAGAGCACGAGGTTCTGGGTCAGCATGCTGATTGGCCTGAGCGGTTTTCATCATGTGGCTTAAGGTTGGGCGTTCTATGAAACAATGTGTTCTGCTGGCCTTTTTAAACGCCTTGGTTGCCTCTACATCAGGTTTGCCAAGTCAGCTATATACGTGGTTACCATCACAGAATATATAGTTATTCCATTCCCCATCTGCCTCTATCATGCCAAATGCCTTCTTGAAACCCTGGTTTGGTATTGGTTCATATTTATATTGGTTCTATTTAGTTTGAGGTATTTCATATTAGGAGGACCGGATTATTTGACTGGCTATTGATTGTGAAGAAGAAGCCAAGGATGATGAATACCTTGAAAATACTGGCAAGCAGCTGAATCTCACACACCCTCAAATGCTAAAAGCAAACAATACAGTTGTAAAATGTTGGAAAGAGACATGCTTGTAGCTCAGGCTCAGAAGTTTGTCGGTTGCTCATGCAAAAGTCAATATGCTTCCTGACAGTAAGTGGGGAGGCCTTGCATTAAATTAACCACAGAACATCGATGGCAATCATTCGAAAGGAAGGACGGGCAGAAATCACCGAACCATTAAAGCAAAAACAAGGCAAGTACATGGGGCGAAAGTGTAAACAAGTCGAACACCTCGTGCAGGGAGAGTTGAGCAGAGGTTTTCTCAATCGCATGTTCACAAAAGGCCGAACGAATACAATGTAGCTACCCTTTGGTATGGCAGAAAAACAGCAATGGACAAACATCACTCCAGGAACAGGAACCATATTTGGGATGATCCCCATTGACTCCAATGACTTTCGCAGATGGGGATTGGCTCAGCAACAAACAAGTTTTGCCTACCAAAGGGCACACAGCTACTCTGCTGCCTCAACTTGAGATAAGCCCACCTTGATAACGATCTCTGCGTTCTGCCAAGCGATCGGAAACTGGACCTAGATGTTCAGCATATTATGTTATTGTGGCTCAGGCATTTATATATATATATATTATATGTGTGTGCAAACAGTTATCTTTAACACACACACATATATCCATAAATATATATATATATACATGCAGTACGTGTATATATATATATATATGTATATATGTATATACTGGACATACGTTTCTGACACTTGTATGCATGCATGTTTATATTGCATATTATATTAATATATGTATAATTTGCTATAATTTGCTTACGAGATGCACACACACACATACATATATGTATATATGTATATATTGTATGTGGCGTTTGTGTCGTTGTTCTCAAGAGTGTGCCACTGTTCGAGGTTGACAAAAAGACGGGAAGTATATACAGTCACTGAGACCAAACTCCACCATGGACTTCGATGATGGCCGGGAAAATGGTGAGGACCTCACAACGAGCTTATTTTAGATGACGCTCAGAAAGGAGAATCGTCCTAAAAATGAATAAAACGGGGTTACTTTCAAGTTGTTTATCACAATTCAGCCGGATATAGCCATACATTGAATACAAAAAACTTTGGGATTCAACATGATTCAACCAGACCCATATCCTGGTGACCCCCAAGAAATAGCTTGTTAAGAAGCTGTTACTAGATTTATTAATGGGTTGATAGTTACAATACCCGAGGTCACCAGCGGTGGTAAACCACCATGTTTTTGCAACGCAACATCCCTAGAGTTTACCAAATATCAATGTTTCGTCTTATTTTATTTCTTTAGATTCCTTTTAAAAGTATCTTTGACATCTTGACATATGTTGACTGTGAGATACTGATTGCTCATACTGTACTTGTTTCATTCTTTGAGACAAGTGGCATATCAAGGTTTATTGGCAGAACTGGTCTCAGAACTGGGCCTCTGAATCCTAGTGCGGCTTGATCGGTTGCATGCTGCATCTGTGCCTGACAGTAGCATTTGGTTTATATCGAACCATATCCAAACAAACAACGAACCCTGAAATAGCAAGTGCAAGTGAGCACATGGCAATCTGATCATCATTTCAAACTATTTCAACATCTCAAGCATCTTGGTTTTTCCCTCCCTCCACATTGCAAATAGGTCTGCCAACCTTATATGTTCAATATTCGTCCTTTTGTGCCCCCATGAGAAGGACCTCTGTGAGATATGGAAGCCACACATCAGGCACAAATACAAGTGCCCCAGTGCCCCAGTCATTCATTTTGGCTGGGGGCATCTGGGGGCCCTTTGTTAGTGCTCCACCTTGGGATGTGCCGTTCACAGCAGCACGCCTCGTCAACCATGGAACCCCCTAAGTAGTTCGTGTTGCAAAGATCATCAATTGACAGCGTCCCGCAGAGCCGTGTTGCTAAGATCTAAGAAACCGGGATCCATTTGGCCATTCGGGGTATCTGAACCATCCCCACAAGGTGGGGCCCCCAGATAGCTAAGTTGCTTTATTTGCCATAGGTTCACATAATATATATATATATAACATAAAATATATAACATAGTTTCACATTAACCATATATAATCTTTCCCATTCACAATTGGTTTGTGGTATCTATAGTCTACATATACTCAATCCTGGAGCTGCCAAATCCGCGAAATTGCAAGCGAGTGGCTGTGCATCACAGGCGACCATTGAACTTTTACCATAGTAGTGAATATAAGAGATGGATGTGGCTCCACGACTTTTTGGGTGGGTTCCACTTTTTGCGTTTTTGTTGCAGGTCAATTTTGGGAGAGATTGTTGTGGTCTCATCCACAAAAAGAGAAGCTTGAAGAGCAAATGGTACAGAACGTGTATGGGGCCCTGCGTGCCAAATCTACAGATGACACGGGTGTCTTTCTCGTATGTTTAGACAATTTAGTGACTTCAGGAGTTTTGGATACTTTCAACTTCTTCCTTGTTCGAGTGGAAAAGACACAAAACACCAAAAAACAACGAAAGAAAACTATAGGAATTTGCACCTTCAGGATGGGGTTTATACAACAACTTATACCTGGGGGGGGCCACCTTGCAGGTGTAGTTTGTCTTACTCGGCCATTTGTTCTGGATGAATTATAACGACCTCACTGCAATGTCAACTGGAATCATGGTTATAAGTAGGGGTGCCTATCCCAAAACGGCTGAGAAATCGGGTTGGTGAATCGCGAAAACATGTGTTTGTCTGAACACCCGAAAGTCCTGTGGTTAGTCCAGTGGTTTGTATTCTGATGGAAAATGCCCATTTTGCGACATATACCACAGTTTCAGTCACACCCACCCAGTTCAGCCAATATTTTTTTTGGGGGTGTGGTTCCATGTTTGCTTTCGGCTGCGCAGTCGTGTTCACGCACTGAACAAATCGCACGTTGCTACGTTGCGCCGTCCTCAAACGAGGCTCACCCACGAAGCGACAACTGACCTTTCTCCACGGCCGCAGCCGGATCCGGATTGGATCCTGTAGCCCGCAAAAAAAGACTTCCAGTGGTCTTCAAAGGTGAAACCTCCAGATAGCTCAGTTGGTTTATTTGCCTGGGTTTCCTATATTAATTATTATTAATTTGTATATGTTGGTATAGTGAATAGACATATCTTCGGTTGATGAGGTTGTTAAACCACCTTCTATCTGGGGGAGCCCACCTTGTGTGATGGGCGAAGGGGTCCTTTCCCACGGGACATTGACTTCTACGGAGGATATGTCTTGAAGATTAAGTTGCTTGCTTCCTTGTTGCTGCTTGCTAGTCCCACTTGTGCTATAGCTGCCACATCAGCAGGTTTTGGCTCAGTCCGGCTGACACAAAGGCTGCGCTTTGCAACATTCTTTGGATCTGATGGCCCTCCTGAAGCTGAGGTACCGCAACAGTTTCTGGGTTGCAGTGCTGGGCTGTTTTTGTCGCGCCTTCTGGTGGGGAAGAGACCGGAAAGTTGGTTTTCCGGATCTTTCCGACCGGAAAAGGGTAACTTTGGCAGTTTTAAGTTTCTGAGGTCGCACTGATGAAATAATGTGCGTGCAATACACCTCATGTTGAAAGAGGACCAGGATAACAACGGAAAACATCTTATACACACTACATACACTATATTTTGTTGAGTTCATGAGCATCCATCTAGCATGCTGATGGAGAACTATCAAGAAATTCCACAGTCATGTTGGCCCGGGCATTTCCAACAAATTTCCAACAGGTTTCATTGATGCCGAAGACGAGACATCGGAGGTGCCACCGAGACGTACCAGCAGTTTGCCACCGTTTCGGGTGTGTGACCCACTGATGGAAGAAGAGGAGGATCTCCCAACCTTTGAGGTTTCCATGCAGAATTATGTGGAAAATCTCTCCCAGCAGTGGCAGACCATGAGCCCCATGGATTTGCGAAGTCCATCCTTTCCACCAACGGATGTCGATGGCGCCTCTCCAACCTCTGACAGCACCTTGGAGGCTTCGGTGTTGCTGTCCATCCCTACCGAGCAGGCCGGGCAACCCGTGACTCCCGGTAGCTTGGGGCATCCAGAGGTATGCCGTCGGCAATGCATCTACTTCCTTCAAGGGCATTGTTCCAATGGCGATGCCTGCACTTACTGCCACCTTCCCCACACGCAGAGGGCACCCAAACTTGACAAGAGGCAGCGCACCATCATGCAACTGGCTGGTGTTTTCAACATAGTTGTGTTTTGTGTTTTTTTTCCTGGTTTTTGTTGCTTTGCACGTGGTTTCAAAGTTTTTGTTTTCTTGTTGTTTTCTATCCCTCCAAAGACATTTTGTCCGTTGATCCCAGTTGTCTTTCAGAACACACTTTCAGCAGCAGGCAAGCCTTGAGCCATCAAGAGGTGCTCGCCCTGATGCTGCACCTTTGCACGGCCAAAGCGGAGGAGGTCGGCATGCTGAAGGAAGCGCACGAAGTGATCAGCATCCTGACGGTCGAAGCCAACGGGGTGCCACTTCCCTCCATGTCCGAACGAGAGACCCGGGCACTTTGCAAGACATTGTCGCGCATGAAGCTTGACTTCAGCCAAGATCAGCCAAATATTCATGGCTTTGGTACCCGAAAATTTAGGGGCAAACCTGAAAAACCCTAACAGTCCAATGCATCGATGTGCGAAATCATTTTCAGAGATGCCCATGTTATGAATTTTTGCTGACACCGCTGCAGGAGTTTTTCCAGTCTCTTGGGCGTGGTGACGCATCGAAAGGCTCAGTCCAGTGACGAGGCAGACTGCGCGGAGCGTCTCAGTGCGGCCATGGAACGAATGCGTGAGGAAGTTGGGGCGAAAGTCGCGAAGTGAAGTGCGAGGCCAGGGGGCGGGCGAGGGGAACTTAGAATGGGGAAGCCAATTCGTTAAGCGTGAAGTGTTTTTATAGATGTTTTTTTTTTTGAAAAAATAGATTATATATGTATGTTGCAGATTATTTTATTGTTTTTGTTTTTGACTGATCATTGATCTAATATTAATATCCTGTAATATCCTGTAATTAAGTATGGTTTATGCTAAAATGGTTGAAATCATATGATTGGGATCATTACCGTAAATGATATTAAATGATACTAGATGGCCATAGCTGGCAAGTGGTTCATGGCTTATAATCCGTTTTCATGATGGCAACCGCGGTATATAGATCCGGGACCGAATTTCCACTACAGAATGAATGAACCTGGGTTCGCTATAAAGCTGAAAAAATAGTCTGTTTTTCAGTGAAACATGTAGTTGGGAATAGNAGAATGAATGAACCTGGGTTCGCTATAAAGCTGAAAAAATAGTCTGTTTTTCAGTGAAACATGTAGTTGGGAATAGCATTTTGTAGCAACAACTTTTTTGTTAAAATTTCAACACCCTTGAGCTATGCATTTTGTAGGCGACCCTGAGTTCTTAACATGACAAAAAAGTGTAGTTGTGCCTGACCTTTTGTAGNTGTAGGCGACCCTGAGTTCTTAACATGACAAAAAAGTGTAGTTGTGCCTGACCTTTTGTAGAAGACACAAATGTTTGTGAATACCTTCCACCGGGATACTATTTTGTAGTAGCATGGGGTTCTGATTAATACCCTTCCTGGGGATATCATTTTGTAGTAAAACAGGGTTTTGAATCCCCGTTCCAATTTCCTGCACAGAATGGGAGGCCTTGTGCCCCGTATGAGGTCCCTCGTTTGAGTAATCCCGATTTTTAAAAATGGGGTTGGGCNCCAATGTCATTTTGTAGCATGGTCGGTTGTCAATTTCTGAAATCATGTTAAAACCCAATGTATCCCCGATGGAATTTCACCTACAGAATGCCCAAGAACGAATTTGGGTTTGTCTCAAAATTAAAATGCTAATTGAGACCCCCTTTCTTGTTGCACCGTGCAGCTGGTTTCAGGTCCGGGGAGGTGTCCCCGCTGGAATCAGCGGCATTTTGTGGCAAGTTTGGGGTGATCAATCACATTCTTGCAAAAAAAAATCNTGTAGCCAAAGCGTTTTCGTGAACGGTTCTTGTTCCGCATTTTTTGTGGCCAAGGCCCTTGTGTTGAGCGTTTTCTTGGGGAACATTTGTGGCCAATGCATGCCAATGCCTTTTTTGTAGACCGTTTTCTTGGATATTTTTTTTTTTTCCGAAGGCTTGTTTTGTAGACCGTTTTCTTGGAGAATGTTTTTTGGTGAAGGCTTGTGTTGTAGACCGTTTTCTTGATCATTTTTTTGG
>BGPT01001103.1:65260-79032 GCA_003297045.1 Symbiodinium sp. clade C Y103
AGACCCCGCGTTTTGTAACTACAAAATGCGGGGTCTAACCCAAACCCTACAAAATGGATGGGTGCAAGTGAAAAGAAAATCAAAAAAGGCAGCTCAATGTACCTCAAAACAAGATGAACAATTCATGGCAGCGCAAACCGCACAAACAGAACAGGACATGAACCAAAAGAACATGTTCTTCCCCACAGATCCCAAAGTNACCGCACAAACAGAACAGGACATGAACCAAAAGAACATGTTCTTCCCCACAGATCCCAAAGTGCCACTGCGCATCTAAAAAAGGCAGATCCAACAAGCACAAAACGTCCATGCACTATCCGTCATACCTGGGCATGAGACTATGCAAGCAATGGAAGTCTATTTAATGCAAAGAACACACAAAAAAAATAAAGGCAGCTCAACCTACCTTTATCACTATAGAATGAGCATAATTGTGGGATGCCGCTCCAGCCGTTGCTTTCACGTGAGTCAGACATGTCAAAAGAATGTACAGGCTTTTCCAATTTGCCAGCATTGTCTGAAAAGGAGAAAAAAAAAGCTCCATTAACTCAGAGAACAAACTCCGTGGACCAACAGCAGAGAGCTACAAAATGAGGGCGTGCACACTGGACTGTAGATTTTATAGCCCAAAAGGGTTGTGAACAATGTTTTGTAGTTAAAAACAGGGTGAACCAACAATTGTAGCTACAAAACGCCTGCACAGGTTCACCCGGGCAAATTCAACCCGGATGTATATAGCCCTTTGAAATCAGAACTTATCCACGCTATTCACATGGGGATACCATGGACCGATTACCGGCAAGAGACCAATGACAATGGATTCATCACTTGCCTGGGAATGTTCTCAAACCAGCAGTCAAGGCTTGACAACACAAATTCAATGCATACATAGATGATAGATGGGCTCAAAAGATGTGAGCCCCCAATGGCAAACGTCGCAAACTCCACTTCGCAGCCCCAATCGTTTGACCCCACAGGATCCATCGGTAGGTGCAAAGGCTGTAGGGGGGACATCAAAAACGAAGCAGGGATTCTTGACACGCAATCCAAAAGAGCGACAGCGTGACAGCATTGGGAAACGAGGTTAACACAAGAAGCATGTTTCTCGGAATAAGACAAATACATAATTAATGATACAGCATGTGTAAACAATGTATATAAGGAGCACTTCGTTGATATTTGTTTTCATTCCATTTCCTTCCCACATGTACGAAATCAGAGGTGTAGCTCACATAGCGGTCTCGCTGCCAGGGCAAGAATCCGAACGCATCAGATGCGTCCTCTTGCTCCGGGCTTGCCATCTTCGCAACGGTGCGCTGGGACATTGGCCCCGTGTGGCCGTGAAAACATTGGCCCCGTGTGGCCGTGAAATGTTTGAAGCGCCGGGAACCAAAGAGGGACCTGGCGATGTCGGAAAGCCCAGTGTGTCAATGATTTTCAGTTGCAGTTTTTCCCAATGGTTGTTGATGCTGGTTGATGCTTGTTGGGATAGTGGCAAGAGGCCGCACTTCACTGTGCTCTTCAAGAAATCATCGTGGGAGAAGCTGCCAATCGCATAGAACGTTTTGCAATTGAGCCGGTGCATGGGTGCTGAGTTTGAGATGTTTCACTAGATACACTCTGGATCCCTTTGGTAATTTAACATGGTTGTGGAAACATCACCACGTTCAATAGGTAAATCATCTATAGTATAATCTATAGTCTATAATCATCTCCCCATTTGTTATAGCAAAGTACCGGAGGGGGGTATTACGCTCATTAGGCTGACCATGTGTTCAAGTGTTGAGGACCTAATGACTCACAGGCCTATGAAGAAGGAGCGTAGAATTCCAACCGCAACTTGAAATCATATCCTCTGATATGAACAACCCCGTTAACTTGGGAGGTTGTTTGCTCAGTTGGTATACGTTTTCCTGGGCCTTGTACAGCTGGTGTGGAATTTAACCGCACATCACAAGGGGGGGATTAGTTTCCATCATCCGATGCGATCTCGTCGTGAACAACTCCCCCTTCTTTTGCGGGATCTCAGCCGATAGCAATAGTTTCTACAAAAAGGGTAATTATTCAACCACAAACGTCATTCACGTGCTCATATTCCCTGTTTTTTTAATGAAAAGAACAAACATACCTCACATACCTGCATTATATTCTATAGCATCTATATATACAAACCACATGCCTCATCCACATACGCGGAATGCCCTTTTTGGAATTCCAGAAGGAGAGGCCTACTTTGCATGTAAATTCATTGAATGGATGGCGGTAAGATCAGCTGAAGACAACCCAAATCAAGGATATCCCCTTTTCAGCAACATCTATTGATTCAATTTAGGTCAGCAAAACTTGCAAGCTACTTCAAGGTACTTTTACAAAGTCTAGGTTCTGCTGTTTGATATGTTTGAACAACTGTGCTATTTTTGAAAAAGTGGTTCAAACTCACTCACAGTCACTCCCCTAGTGGATAAATTTCACTCATATCACTTTGGCCGCTGCTAGGCCTTGAGCCATCAGGTTCGAGATAAAAGGAGCGTTGGCCGCTCCAGCCCTGACCACTGAAACAGTGGTAGCGGAGCCCGGCACCAGTCCGGGCAGTTCAATCCCGATCGCCATGTCGGGAGGAAATCAACGTGGAGGAGCTCGTCGTTTTCGCGCTCGCGGCGCACGCCGCAACCGAGATCATGGAGCTGGACATGGAGCTCAAGCCGACGAAGCTGATGCAGGCGAAGAAGATTGGTGGGCGCAAGACGATGACCCTCAACCAGGAGCAGATGATCCGGAATTGGATGAGAATGAACCTACAGGTGAGACGACAGGTGGCAGCTACTTCGTTACGAACGATGCGGCCACCTCTTCGACACCACCTGGACAAGGACCACCTCAGAGCGCAGCAACAGATGTTGGAGCCAATGGGCCTTTCGAAACGACACGCCCTTCGATGTCTGCTGCCGCGACGCCATTTCCAGATCCTGCTGCAACTATGAGCCCAATACCAAATATGTGGAATGCTTCAACGACACCACCAACCATGCTGCTTGGCGGTGGACGTGGAGTACCTGGACAAGCTCATCCTGGAGCACTATCGGCTGGACTACCTCAACCTGCTGCAGTACCACCTCATTCGGGAGTACCTCATCCGGCGCTTGGTACTATGGCTGCAGCTGGATATGGACAAGCTTGTGGATGGCCAATGTTCTGTGGAACGCACGGTCCTGGACTACCCCATCAAGCACCAATGATGATGCCTTATGGACGAGGCATTCCGCCAAGTCCCAATGGAATGGGAGCTATGCCGATGCATCCACATGCGATGCCGTGTCCACCCGGGGCGGCTTGGTCGCCACTATTTCCAGGAGTATATCCACAAGCTCCCATGAGCAGTGCTTATCCAGTATATGGACCAGGTCTACTACCACAACAAGGTCCTCCAGATCTACCACAACATGCGGCACCTGGAGTACATCATCAAGATCCTTCTGGACTACCTGATCAAGATTCCAGTGTGAAAAGGGACGGACAAGAGCAGAGTGGCTCTCCAACTACAAGACTTCAAGCTCAAGGAGATCCATGGAGTCGTTATCGACTACTTCAAGAAGAAGGTCAAGCGATCGGCTCGGCGCAGCAATTCAGCGCGGCCTTGGGAGAAGAGAGGCCAGGCTTTGTGAAGCCCATCAACTCAGCCTTTGAGGCTTTGGGCACGTCGGTGCCTACATCTCCAGCTGCGCCTCAGACTGTCACCAACGAAGTTCTGTTGAGCAAGCTCGTGGAGGCAGTCAGCGGAGAAAGACGAACCGCAATTCCTGCATGGGATGGTTCTCCAAGCGGATTGAGGTCTTGGTTGAAAGCCCTTTCATTCTGGGAGTCCGACAATGGCACCAACAGATCCAAGTGGGGTTTGAAGCTTTATCAATCTCTGTCTGGAGAAGCAAAGAAGATTGCAGACACGGTGTCCTCCGAAACTTTGATGTCTGACAGAGGATACGGAGCAGTGCTGACTTCTTTGCTACAGAAGTATCAGCCATACTTGGATGCTATTGGGCCCGTCAGCATTGATGCCTACTTCTACACGGGCGACAGGCAGCAGAAGGAGACGTTCACCTCCTACTTGGCCAGGAAGGAAACACAGCGCCAAGAGCTGGAGACCCAGTTAGGCACAACGCTGCACCCGTTGATTGCGGGAAGGGTCCTGATGAAGCAAGCCAATCTGTCGGAACACCAATTGCAGATCCTTGCCCTGAAGACCAACGTGTTGATGACATATGATGAAGTCGCAAAGACTCTTCGACCTTTGGATCGTCTGGACACTTTGGCACGTGCAGGAGCAATGACTGGGAATGCGGTCAACAAGACCTATCTGCAAGCTGGTGGAGAAGATTGGGATGAAGACTATGCCGAGGATGACGAGGAAGAGTCCGAGGTCACCGAATCCGACGAGGACCAGGATTTTCTTCAATTTGAGGACCGAGAATATGATGAAGCAGAAGCAATCTATGTGCAGGCATACAATGATGTGAGAAAGGATCTCCGTTCTCGGAGGAAAGAGCGGGGTTTCATCAAACATGGCAAAAAGAATGCCAGTGGAAGTTCCAAGAAAGGTCGTGGGAAAGGTCGAAAGGGTGGCAGAAAAGGCTCCAAGCCCAAGAAGGACGAGTTCATTCGTGGCACTGAGAGCGAGTTGTTGGCCAGGACCCGATGCTTCTCTTGTCAAGAGCTGGGTCATGTTAGCCGCAACTGCCCCAACAAGGGTTCTGCCCCGACCTCAAGCCCAAAGAAGACGTTTGTAGCAGTGACTCCATCGGGCCAAAGCACCACAACCACCTATGCAATGTTTCGACAAGATCCTGGCGGTGCATTTCCACCTCGGCCAGAGACTTTGGTTCGTGCCACCTACGCTGGAGTGACAGTGAGAGGCTTTGAAGCCGTACTGGATACTGCTGCAGAGCAGTGTCTGATTGGCAGCACAGCCATGCGCAATTTGACTGAAGAGCTGAAGATTCTGAAGTTGCGTCCCATTCCAGTACGTCAACAAGCCACGCCCTGTGCTGGCATTGGTGGACGAGCTCAACTTGCAGGCGTTGTGGATGTTCCTACGTGTGTGGCGGGCCTCTTGGGCATTGTTCGATTCACCATCATTGAGGACAGTGCGACATTTGTGACGCCACCATTGCTTGGAGTGTCGTACCTTGAAGCCGTGGGTGCGATCATCGACTTGCAGTCCGACACCTACAACACTCCAGATGGACACTCCACCCGTATGAGACGTCTTTCTTCAGGCCATCGAGCAGTACATCTCTTGGACTTCAATGAAACTCCCTGGAAGCTTCCTCCTCAACACCAAGTGCAAGGCCATGATCCTTTTCGACTTCCCATTCCCCGTTCCTCGCACTACTTTTCGGGGGGCAATGGTGAGACGGGGTTCGGCGACAATTTGGTTTCTTGCGCGGCTGATGCTGGTGGCCCTATGGATGATTCCTTCTTTGAGGCCTTCGTGGAATCTACGGTTTTGCCTTTGGAANCAATTTGGTTTCTTGCGCGGCTGATGCTGGTGGCCCTATGGATGATTCCTTCTTTGAGGCCTTCGTGGAATCTACGGTTTTGCCTTTGGAAGTGCAAGCCGATCGAACGATTTCGACTGCAACTGCAACGACAGCACCAGCGCCGAGAGATGGCCGATCCCGTTCTCCCTCCAGAACACATGCTTCGGAACGAAGTGCGACTGTGGCCTATACAGAAGGGACTACGACAGAGTCGTCAGAGAGAAGGGTAGACGCTGTGGAGTTCTACCAGGAGCAGACTTCAGAACCAATGCAAACTGAGGTGGCAACTGGCAGTGGCCTTCAGCGAGGATTGGATCCACCTACAGAGGCAGAGGAACTACATCCTGCCGAAGAACATGTTGCAGATGAACCTCAACCAGATGATCAACCTGTTCTTGAAGGTGGACATCCCCTGGATATGACAAGGTTGCCAACCAACTTGCCAATGAACCTGCCAGTGATCCGCGAGAACCCAGAGTCTGAGCAGCACGAACACGAAACCGAGATGTCTCCAGTGACAGATCCCTCAGTATCCCCGAGCCAGGAAGATGATCTGACGGTCACGAACTATAGAGGCCAAGACTTGGACCCGACCAAGGTGATTGATATCTTCGTGGAGATGAAAGACTCAAGTCTGATTCATTTGGCCAGATACGAGGGATGGCGGTTCAAGCTGTTCGACCCTTTTGATGTTCCTCAAGCACGGCATCTTCAATTCACAGACCGCCGTCAAGTGATTGCGAGATTCCCACACGAGGAGACCAGGGTTCTGACGGACAGGTGGCCGAGCAATATCAACCGCTTCTTGGAGCACCCATGGCATGGAAAGGTGACATTCTTTGAAGCAAAGGGACCGCCAAGACCTTTCAATGTTTTTGGACAAGTACCTGGCGGTGATGGACGACAGCATCGACCTCAAGGACCACGACCACCACCTGGACCACTTCCTGGCGGCGGTGCACCATCTTCTTCAAGCACCGGCGACACCAGCTTTGGACCTTCAGCTGCGGACTTTCGTCAACGTGCCGACGGACATCATGAGGTGTCATCAAAACAAGTGCGGCAGCCGATTGAGTTCTCCCTGTCAGCCACCGATGATGATGGACGATGGGATGAAGCTGGTGTGATGCATGATGGTGATGTTCAGAAGAGCCGTCATGTCAGTCAAAGTGAACATGAGGTTGGTCAGAAGGTAGGTGAAGTTTTCAGACTTGGAATGTTGAAGAATTGCATGAGAAGGAGAAGGTCTCCGAACAGCCACAGCCCTTTCTCTCAATTCATGATCTGGACACTTTCCAGTGCGGCCCAATCGTTCATCCAGCGTCTCTATCGACCTCATGGCGCCCAAGAAGGTGATCACAGCGGCAGCCAGCAGCCTTCAAGCCTCCATCATCGACCTTGTGAACGAAGAGGACAAGGAGGAATTGCCGAAGAAGAAGATGGGGAGCAAGAAGTGTTGCGCAGCANGCCAGCAGCCTTCAAGCCTCCATCATCGACCTTGTGAACGAAGAGGACAAGGAGGAATTGCCGAAGAAGAAGATGGGGAGCAAGAAGTGTTGCGCAGCATGGGCACGCCTTGTGATGGCCATTCTGCTGATGATTCGCACAACGCGGCAGCAGATGGTCTTGGACTATCTCCAGAAGAAGGGTGCCGAGGAGGACGACCTGGACAAGGGGAACGTTGGGGAAAAGAAGAAGAAGTCGACCATGGCGAAGCCCAAGGTGACGAAAACGGATTGGATTCCGCAAGGGATTGGACAACCCCTGAGGCGATCTACAACACAGAAGTACTGGGACAAGGAACCGGAAGATTGCCAACACCCAGCAGAGTTCCTACGGTGCCGAGCAAATCGAGGCCAGAGGTGGTGGACTTGNTACAACACAGAAGTACTGGGACAAGGAACCGGAAGATTGCCAACACCCAGCAGAGTTCCTACGGTGCCGAGCAAATCGAGGCCAGAGGTGGTGGACTTGTCTGACCTGCGGAGCTCGTTGGGAACGCACGGAGGGAGATCCATCAGCATCTTCGACGACAACTGTGGTTCCAGAGACCCCGGAGTCTTCAAAGCTCATGACAAAGACGGGGGCCTATCCTCAGTACCTCCCGGCTCCGAAGTCAAAACCCGAGCAGGGAGCTGTGCAGTTGAAGGTGAATCGCTTGGGGATGATCGCAACAACCTCTGGAGCAGCTGGATCCAGTCAGGGTCCGATCACAAAATCAAGCCCAACGACAACCCCAGGATCAACAGCAAGAGTGCGATCCCAATCCAAGGAGCGCCAAATGGAGGGTCTACGTGCCTACCAGGAACCCAAGAGGACTCAACACTTCCACCTGGACGCCGAGAACCTCGACTCGTTGGAGTTCGTGACGGAGCAGATGCCCAACGAGGTTCTCATGGTGGAGGAGAGCGACGAGGAGCAAGGGTGAAGGCCCGGATTCTGGCCGACAAGAGCCAGCTGAGTGGCAAGTTTGGCAGCTCTTTGAAGTCTACTTTGGCTTCACGTTTCTCCAAGTTCATGGTTTTCCTATGCATGAACTGCTGCCTGCCACCTTCTACAGTCCCAGTAGTTCCTAGCTCAACTAAATAAGAAAACCTTATCTAAATAGTGAAACATCTATTAAAAACCTTAGCTAATTAGATAAGGTTTCACTATTTAAGNCCCAGTAGTTCCTAGCTCAACTAAATAAGAAAACCTTATCTAAATAGTGAAACATCTATTAAAAACCTTAGCTAATTAGATAAGGTTTCACTATTTAAGAGAGAACCTCTTCTAATTAGACAAAACCTTATGTAATTAAAGGAAATTTTAAGCTAGGTTATGTTATTTAAGCAAGGTTGCCNCTAATTAGACAAAACCTTATGTAATTAAAGGAAATTTTAAGCTAGGTTATGTTATTTAAGCAAGGTTGCCTTAATTAAGGAAGCTTCCTTAAATTTAAGCAAGGTTTTTGTGTTTTTACCTCGGTTGATTTTGGAGGGATGTTATTGATGATGTCGAACTCTTTTTTTGTTTCATAGGCGTCAGTGCTAGATTTAATGTTTATTGAGGCAAGCCTTCAATTACATGAAAAAGGGACAAAGCCGCTAAGAACTTGAGGAATCAGAGAAGATGTTGTGATTGCAATGTCGTCGTTGGATTGCCCTTTGGCGCTTTCGGTTGGCGCGCCGTCTGGATTGACTCCTGGCTCTTCGCCTGGCAAGTTCTTCTTTGTTGACTTCTTCTTGGAGAACGGCATCACCTTCAGGATCTGGATGATCTTGAGGACTTGGAAGGAAATCTTCCTCTGCAGTTATTTTCGACAACACTTCAGCGTATTTTTTGCTGAAGGTTTCAGTCCCTTCAACAGCACGGCAAGTATTTTTGTTGATTAGTCGCATCTGGAATAAAGAGTCTAATTGTAAGAAGGATAAAATCTCTTCGAACATGGCTAAGTTTGAACAGGGTATACCGCTGTCAGAACGGCATATCAGGGTCAAACCTCTGACGACTGAGCTTGAGAAGATGGAGACTGGATTTGAAGTATGAAGTGAAAACTTGCTGGACGGTTTGTGAGGTCAGCAGCTTTTTTTTTTTCTTGTTGATACAGGCGTCAGATTCTTGGAAATGGTTCTCGGGCAAGGAAGCGATTCAGCAGTGAATGGCTAACTGAAAGCATGCTAAATTGGCCAGCAACCCGGCGGGCGAGCGACGCGGCGTCTCCACCCCAGGATTCATCTCGGTAGCACCAAGTGAGAGTTGGATTGGTGCGTTCTCGAGCAAGTTCAAGAACCAAATGAGTTTTTGGTTTCAGTCTCCATGATGTATAATCATCGTTCCTTTGGAAATGACGTTCAAGCCAAGCGAAGCCGGTCAGAAATGCAATTGCAGAAGTTTCGAAGCTATCAGGACACCAGTTTCGATGAGATAAGCAATTGTACATTTTGACTAGATGTTGACCCGTGTGTCCCATTGCTCTTTCTAGGGGCAAGCCTCCATTTAAATATTTATTGATTAGCACAGGAATGACCCCAACCAAGGCACGAGCTNATGTTGACCCGTGTGTCCCATTGCTCTTTCTAGGGGCAAGCCTCCATTTAAATATTTATTGATTAGCACAGGAATGACCCCAACCAAGGCACGAGCTTCTCCACCTTTGGCACGCAATTTGTAGCATCCTCCTTCTTTTTTCAACATGGTTGGCTTCAGACAGGGCAATTTATCTTGAATCATTTCTGCAGCATAATAGGCTTTGATGTCTGTGTTGAAAAAATTTTCGCACCGTTGCTGGTGTTGACCATGACGCAGACCACCATCGACTTTGTGCATTGTAAGATACCAGAAGAAGTTACCGAGAAAGTCCGTGGTTGCCCCTAGATCGGCTGCATGGAGCCAATCTATCTTGATTGTGTCGATTGTGACGTTGGGAATGTCAAAGAAACTGGATGTCCAGCGATCAGTGTCCTGCTGACGTTGCATGAATTCATCATGTGTCAAACGATCATTTCTCCAGGCAGCNGTCAAAGAAACTGGATGTCCAGCGATCAGTGTCCTGCTGACGTTGCATGAATTCATCATGTGTCAAACGATCATTTCTCCAGGCAGCATCACGTCCAACCTGCTGCAGTGAATCTCGAGACAAGTTGCACTTCCAACAAAAGCATCCACCATCCTGCCAACCAGGGAGTCCGAGCACGCTTTTGAACATAGACCAGTCTCCACGGAGTTCGCAGAGGATGCTGCGTGATCCAATGGTACGGCCTGCACGACGACTCCGCCATGAATCGGAGAGTCCAAAGTCGGAGCCATCGTGCCTTTTATGTGGCATTTCATTTCGATCCAAGCATTCAAAAGACCATTTCAAGATGGCGACAAAGTCTTCATGCGTTTTCCGTTTTAGTTGCAAATCTCGAGGCCAAGCCGTCAAGGGAATACGCAAATCATCACATGCTAGGATAGACAAAGTCCAACATTCTAAAGAATGTTCTCGGTTGGAATTAAAAGGCACACCGTCTTGCCATAAGCCTACCCATAGACAACCTGCGGGATCATGCCGATGCAAATCTGGACGCTTTTCTCTCAATTGGCTTTGTGCTGTGAACAGAGGGCCAAGATCATTTTGCTCACACAGCACATGGATAAATTCATGCGGCAAGAGCATGGAACAGCGGCATGGCACTTCTGCTTCCTTGCTGACGGTTCGACCTCGCATGGTCATTTCATATAGCTTCGGCCATTTCTTGTAGCGGTTGGCCATTCTTGTAATGTCTCTAGCTTTGTTGGTGGAATCGTCGCGACATCTGTATGCCAGGTCTGCCATTCCATCGACTCCTGCTTCATCAGCTGCATTGGCCAAGCGAGCCACACGGGAATAACTTGCTGAATTGGAAAGGAACAAATCCACCAGCTCGCTTCTTAGACGCTTTGCCGGTGAACTTTGCTGTTCCGGTGCAACTCTTTTTTGATACATGATGTGAAAGGAAGGCAAGCCTTTCCGCCAAGGTTCAAAAATGGAAGGCACGCCGTTCCAACCCTTCCTAGCACTGATGGAGGCACGCCTTCATAGTGAGAGCCAAAAAGTGCAAGGTATATTCAAAGATTAAAACTGACGCAACCGATGTTTGCAAGTAGCTGCAGGCCTGGAGAGGATGAAACCTTTTACATTTTTTTCGCTCACGGGTTGAATCTTTTCTTCGCACCTCACCTAAGATGCTTGCACGCACCATCTACAAAATTTCCAGGACAAAGTCTCTGGAGAGGATCTACAAAATTTCCAGGACAAAGTCTCTGATGATACGTGGGCAAGCCTCACGAGACCCANCTAATTAGACAAAACCTTATGTAATTAAAGGAAATTTTAAGCTAGGTTATGTTATTTAAGCAAGGTTGCCTTAATTAAGGAAGCTTCCTTAAATTTAAGACAGGTTTTTGTGTTTTTACCTCGGTTGATTTTGGAGGGATGTTATTGATGTTGCCGAACTCTTTTTTTGTTTCATAGGCGTCAGTGTTAGATTTAATGTTTATTGAGGCAAGCCTTCAATTACATGAAAAAGGGACAAAGCCGCTAAGAACTTGAGGAATCAGAGAAGATGTTGTGGTTGCAATGTCGTCGTTGGATTGCCCTTTGGCGCTTTCGGTTGGCGCGCCGTCTGGATTGACTTCTGGCTCTTCGCCTGGCAAGTTCTTCTTTGTTGTCTTCTTCTTGGAGAACGGCATCACCTTCAGGATCTGGATGATCTTGAGGACTTGGAAGGAAATCTTCTTCTGCAGTTATTTTCGACAACATTTCAGCGTATTTTTTGCTTAAGGTTTCAGTCCCTTCAACAGCACGGCAAGTATCTTTGTTGATTAGTCGCATTTGGAATAAAGAGTCTACTTGTAAGAAGGATAAAATCTCTTCGAACATGGCTAAGTTTGAACAGGGTATACCGCTGTCAGAACGGCATATCAGGGACGAACCTCTGACGACTGAGCTTGAGAAGATGGCGACTGGATTTGAAGTATGAAGTGAAAACTTGCTGGACGGTTTGTGAGGTGAGCAGCTTTTTCTTCTTATTTTGATACAGGCGTCAGAGTCTTGGAAATGGTTCTCGGGCTAGGAAGCGATTCAGCAGTGAATGGCTAACTGAAAGCATGCTAAATTGGCCAGCAACCCGGCGGGCGAGCGACGCGGCGTCTCCACCCCAGGATTCATCCCGGTAGCACCAAGTCAAAGTTGGATTGGTGCGTTCTCGAGCAATTTCAAGAACCAAATGAGTTTTTGGTTTCATTCTCCATGATGTATAATCATCGTTTCTTTGGGAATGACGTTCAAGCCAAGCGAACCCGGTGAGAAATGCAATTGCAGAATTTTCGAAGGTATCAGGACACCAGTTTCGATGAGACAAGCAATTGTACATTTTGACCAGATGTTGACCCGTGTGTCCCATTGCTCTTTCTAGGGGCAAGCCTCCATTTAAATATTTATTGATTAGCACAGGAATGACCCCAACCAAGGCACGAGCTNATGTTGACCCGTGTGTCCCATTGCTCTTTCTAGGGGCAAGCCTCCATTTAAATATTTATTGATTAGCACAGGAATGACCCCAACCAAGGCACGAGCTTCGCCACCTTTGGCACGCAATTTGTAGCATCCTCCTTCTTTTTTCAACATGGTTGGTTTCAGACAGGGCAATTTATCTTGAATCATTTCTGCAGCATAATAGGCTTTGATGTCTGTGTTGAAAAAATTTTCGCAGCGTTGTTGGTGTTGACCATGACGCAGACCACCATCGACTTTGTACATTGTAAGATACCAGAAGAAGTTTCCGAGAAAGTCCGTGGTTGCTCCTAGATCGGCTGCGTGAAGCCAATCTATCTTGATTGTGTCGATTGCGACGTTGGGAATGTCAAAGAAACTGGATGTCCAGCGATCAGTGTCCTGCTGACGTTGCATGAATTCATCATGTGTCAAACGATCATTTCTCCAGGCAGCNGTCAAAGAAACTGGATGTCCAGCGATCAGTGTCCTGCTGACGTTGCATGAATTCATCATGTGTCAAACGATCATTTCTCCAGGCAGCATCACGTCCAACATGCTGCAGTGAATCTCGAGACAAGTTGCACTTCCAACAAAAGCATCCACCATCTTGCCAACCAGGGAGTCCGAGCACGCTCTTGAACAGAGACCAGTCTCCACGGAGTTCGCAGAGGATGCTGCGGGATCCAATGGTCCGGCCTGCACGACGACTCCGCCATGAATCGGAGAGTCCAAAGTCGGAGCCATCGTGCCTTTTATATGGCATTTCATTTCGATCCAAGCATTCAAAAGACCATTTCAAGATGGCGACAAAGTCTTCATGCGTTTTCCGCTTCAGTTGTAAATCTCGAGGCCAAGCCGTCAAGGGAATACGCAAATCATCACATGCTAGGATAGACAAAGTCCAACATTCTAAAGAATGTTCTCGATTGGAATTAAAAGGCACACCGTCTTGCCATAAGCCTACCCATAGACCACCTGCGGGATCATGCCGATGCAAATCCGGACGCTTTTCTCTCAATTGGCTTTGTGCTGTGAACAGAGGGCCAAGATCATTCTGCTCACACAGCACATGGATAAATTCATGCGGCAAGAGCATGGAACAGCGGCATGGCACTTCGGCTTCCTTGCTGACGGTTCGACCGCGCATGGTCATTTCATATAGCTTCGGCCATTTCTTGTAGCGGTTGGCCATTCTTGTAATGTCTCTAGCTTTGTTGGTGGAATCGTCGCGACATCTG
>BGPT01001103.1:88914-138522 GCA_003297045.1 Symbiodinium sp. clade C Y103
GGGGGGAGTTGAGAATTTACGAGCCCCTGCACCCCCACTATGTAGAGGTATATGTAGATAGATCTAGTGTTGTGGTAGGGTAGCTATGAGTACCAACAACGTACAGTAAGGCCCCATCTCTACATCCTGTAGACATGGTGTAAGTAGTATAGGGTAGGTATCCTTTCCTTCCAATTCAGGTCAGGGTTTAACCTTTTTACCCTGTAACTACTTCTGGNGCTCAAGCACCCAATAGCGAAAAGGGTGTTTGCATGACGGGTGTGGGTGGATTGGGTACCTGGTTTGTTTTGGGTTCCGGTTCGTCCCCCTGTTTAATTATATTAGCCTATATTTATTGACTGTACTCACGCAAGAATCATACTGTTGCTTGTATATCACATGATTCTCCCCAATTTGGATCTGAAATGGATTCTCAGCCGGCAGCACATTGGAGGACTCCATGGCGGCTGGTGAGAGTGTTGAGCCCCTTCAAGCCTCGAAAGTGCACAAAAAGGCTTGGGGATGCCATGTTTGGTCCAAGCGTGAGTTTTTTGCTCCACGATGACTTGGGCAACCCCAAAATTACGGTGTCAATTCTGAACATGAGGATATAGATGAATGAATCTTTAGAGGTACCAGATTTTTGGAACACAACATTTGGACAATTTCAAGAATTGGCTCAAAATAGTTGACATCCCCAGAAACCCAAGCGCAGGTGGAATACCAGACACACATTTGTGCCCATTTCCTAGAGCTAGGCGCATTAGAGCTGGAAGCCAGTTTCGATGGTCGTCATTTACCCAGCATTTGGGTACACCCCAATCTCATAGTTAAACGTCGTTTCCCAGAGTAAGCTCGAATTGAGGGTATACCCATTGTATCCCATTACTATATCCCCACTATATCCTCATTTTGGATGGTTACACCACTATATTTGGTCGTCAGCTTACCATATTTTTCCACAGGAGGCATATTTGGAGGAGCTCCACTTTTTGGAGTCGATCGTGAACGAAGGCGCTTGATGTGTGGAGGAACTCCATCCGATTTTTGAGCCAAGACATAGCCTCTGGTAAACTAACAGTTGGGGATGGGAAATCCACTATTTCTATGGCCATTTTTCAATAGCTACGTTCAAGTACCAGAGGGTTTTGATAGACGAAATAGGGGATCCCCACAGCATCACCATTTTTTTCAAGGAAATCCATGTCTTCCAATGGGTCTGATGCCGGCGTCATTTTCCGTCATGGGATCGCTGGTGGACGGTCCCCAATGACTTTCCCCAGGTGAGTTGGAGGCGTGAAGCCTGGCGTTTCTGATGAGAGAACAAAAGGGGTGAGTTTTGAAGTGTCGAAGATCGCAAGATGTCACAAGATTTTTTCTGAGATGTGTTGAAGTTGCCAGCTTGTGCTGAAGTAGATTCAAACCAACCAGAGCTTGAATACATCGGTACCACTGTTATACCTGAAAGGAGGGAACGTCGTTTTGGGTTGCAGTTTGTAGCCTCATCATTTCCGCAACAGCAGCATTCTCTGGAAAACATTTGCCACCATAAACCTGGCTTAGTTCTCCCAAGATTTTTTTTGGTTGACCATTTCTGCTTAGCTTTACAGTGCTTCCGGTGTTGGCCAGCGCCATCCCCAAAGGTTTGATCATGGGCAGTTGCGTCGAACTTTCAAAAAGGGGTGAGATCTAGATACGGTGAGTCTACGTTTGGAAATGCAGACGTCAATTGAAATCCTCTCGTGGCTGCAGGAGAATCTTTTTACCACCCCATTCTCAGTGGAAGATTTTGTCCAAAGCTACAAGAAAATCATCCTCAAATCATCCTCAAATCATCCTTTTTGACCCACAAACCGGAAAAAATTAATGGTGGATCTGGCTAGCACCCATCCAGGAGGCCACCTCTGGCCTCCCCGCGTGTAGAAAGGGCCCCGGGCTCGTCCGAGCTCGTCTCGGCCGGGGCTCCATAGGGTAGAAACGTAACCGCCGCCGCCGCGCCGCCGTCCGATCCGGGGTGGAGTCCGCTGGCCCAAGCGGGGCACGGGGTAGACGAGGGAAGTCTGACGCTGTTTTTTGGTGACGGTTTGGATCGTTGATGAAGTTCATTTTTTTTTTGCAGATGTTGAGTTTCTGATCCCGTCAAGAAATCCTACAGGTTCATATGTTTTGTACTGGAAGAGAGGTGTCGTACCCCATGAAGCCTCCGCGGGCGGCTTAGTTAACGGATTTCTCCTCTGAGAGCTTGGTTGACTCAGAGTGGATCAAATTGGCAAACCACCGAAATGTCATCAGATTTCAATGGGTTGGATTCGTTGCGAAAATCTCATGACTTCCAATGGGTATGGCTCAACTACGGAGCTACAATGTCTTGCAGATTTTTAGATTCACATAATTTCGCCACCCCCAGGGGCAAAAAAACATTTTGAGCCATACCTAGACGAACTGATACCAGAATCGTGTGAATGTTAAGGTTTTGAAATCAGATTTCAATGCAGAACCGCAATGTACTTTTGACCCGCCAATAGCCTTGGCTTTGCAAAGCCTTTTTCGGATTTGGCCACAGTTACCGGTCCGCAAAACTTTGCGAGCACCAAAAAAGCCGTTTCTGCCGTTTCGGACTGCTGGACAGCCATGATGGAGCAGCACCAGTGAAACTGTCGAGCACACTTCATTTTCTCACTCCGTCAAAGAAAAACCATGGATTTATAGTGTTTTTTTTGAATGATTTTATACAAAAAGATGGGGTTTACATGGATTTACCATTGAATATTTGCTCCTGACCTCGTCAAGCTGTTTCTATCCCAAGAAAACGATGGAATGCGCAAGAACAACCAAAGGAACACTCCTCGCCAACAGAAAGTTCAGGTAGTTCTGCTACCAAGCAGAACCGAAGTTATGGGGAATGACCCTTTTCCATCCTTCTCCCATGATCAATGTCATCCAATGCCAATGTCGGATTCATAAACCCTGGTTGATTAGGGAAGTTTGGCTTCAAATAGTGATGTCATCTGCTAACAATACTCCCTCCAACGATCAACAGCGGGGTTCATATGATCAAACCATACTAAACCATGCCAAACCGAAGCTTGATAATGGCCAGCTGAGAGTCTCACAGCAGTTCGAGACATGAAGAGACCCAACATGCAAGTGGCAACCTGTTGACGCCATGACTGCAGGCGGACGATGTCATGATTGTCATGGGGAAGCACAGGAAATCTATGCAGAAATCCACCTATAGGGAAATCGATGGAGAATGAAATCCATAGAAACCTCTCAAAATCCATGGAATTTACTATTGATTCCATATAGAATTTAATTCCTTTGATATTTGCCATCATTTGCCTTTTTGTTTTTTGACACAAACGGCCGCACTCTCGCCACCAGCTGGCACCTTTGCCCGCTTTTGGCAGAGGCAAAGACGTGCCGGCAAGCCACGAGGTCGGAACGTTTTAAAAAGCGACACTTTGTTTTAGGGATGATGATTGAACCATATGTAGGACCTTCCATTGATTGATTTTTTTGAAGCATATTGAATCTTCCATTTTTGAGAACTTGGAAGATGCCCAGCCTTTCCAAAGTTCTGTTGCTTTTGATCCCAAATAGCAGTAGATTTAGGATTCACGCAACAGTAAAGCATCCCTAAAATATCACCAGCAACGGGTGGTCAACACCATCCCCTTTTGGTGTAGGGTTTTGATCCCATTTTGCTGGGTCAACTCATCCAATTGTTTGCGAAACTGGTGCCTCCGACTTTTCATCCGGGTTCTATGAAACAAATAGGAGCACTACTGGCCTTAGACTTTTCCTTGTTTTTCCAATGATTGGTGAGGTGGCAAAATAGATGTTAAAATCCAGTGATTTTCAAGTCAAGTCTGTTTGTCCAGGTGGACATCCACGAAAATTTGTAGACAACTTGATGGTTTGATCCCATTTTGGCTAGGGTAAAACCCAATGTATTTCAACATTTTAGCAAATTCTCGGTGCTAAAATGATGTTTCAGTCCCGTTTTGGAAGCTGAGATAAATCATGAACAAATTCATGTCAACCCCGCGGCCCTGATTGAACGTCAACTCTGGTTGATTAAGGATCGTCAATTTGTTGTACACATGAGCAGGGTTCAAAACCCCTATTGGTTGATTATTATAGGGAGTTATACCAACCCATATCTAATCCATGAGCGGGGAAATCCCGTTCTTAATCAACCAGTATAAAGGGACGACGTTGCGGGTTTTGAACACTACTCATTTCACCATGGAAAGCAATTGGGGAGATGAGAATTTAAGCATCAGAGATGGGGATTTAATCATGGAACAATGAGAATTTGCTATACACGGATCACATGTTGAAAATTTTAATGGGAAAGGGATTACATACTTATCATTAATAGCTGTACTTATGAAGGTATCATAGTATACATATCTCACTATGTTAATATCAATTTAGTTGATAGTGAGTCATACATGTCCCATTATGAATAGCGATTTTTGGCATTTTCCCAATGGGAATTCACCAGAACTGGGGAATCTATAGTTTTTTTGTGAAAGGTTCCTTCAGCAAATCCAAGCAATGCACCAATCCAAAGTTTTGCTTCGAAATGTTCCAAGCTGGTACTTCAAAGGGGAAAATCTATAGCCCCTGATTTTTCTCCTTTTGGAGCCCCTTTTCAGTTATAGTTCTCATTCACACTTATTTTTCTCATAAGCTGTATATTTTCCCATTTTGTGAACATCCCAAAATTCCATTAGTTAATAGTCTCCTAACATCAATATAACATCATATCATCATCATATTTCATCAAACAATCCCATGAACTCCCAAGTTCGATGCTTCTTCGCCAACTTTTTTTTTCCCCGCCTTGGCCATCGTCAGTTGGCGCACGTTGCCCAGCGTTTGGCCTCCTTTGCTGCGGGATGCTTGGGCAGGGGGCCTTGGGTATCGCCATGGGGATGGGCATGATGGATATCCCCTGGGAAATAGTTGAACATTTTTATAGGTGGGATATATAAACCATGATTTTTTCCTATGATGTTCAATGTGATGTTGAAGATCGGAGATACCTTCTGGTTATTTCACATAGCGAACAATTCCTGATCAATGGTGAGAAAATCAGAGGAACATCATCTATAAATCTATAAATGGGCCATTTTCAATGGCCATGTCAAATAACCAGAGGGTAGTTGAACATCTAGAATCTGTGTGGATTTTTCATTGATGTTTCCATAAATTTTTCAGCAGGGACATCGATTTCATAACTTCATCTTTTCAGAATTTAGAAACATCTTCAGGGTGGCTCCAATGCATTGGTAAATAAAAACGCCACTCTTGGGGCGAATTTGTCATTTGGCCATCTCGAGTCATTTTCGGTCCAGCGTTCTTTTGCGTGCGAGGCACTTCCAGCCCCGCGAAAACGGGAAGCCGTTTGGGGGTGATGGGCAACGTCTCTGAGGCCGGATTCTATGGCCGTATATCTATAGTAAGCCCAAAAAGATAGAACAGTAGAATCCTAGTAGAATGGTGCTAAACTACTTTTCTATCTGTTGGGGATTGCTATAGACTATATAGTAGACAGATATGATGGATATACATATACATATTATAGATCCATGCAATATGTAGATATATAGATATAGCTGACCATGTTAGCTCCATTGAGAATTCGACGCTCCCCCGGTTTTTTCGACAGGCAGAGCTGCGTGAAATTCTGCACCATATCGAGGTCGGTAGCTGCCGAGGTTACCCTCTGGTGATGGAAACACTTCCAATTTTTCATGGCAACCTCGGAACGACATGGCGACACAATATGTACTGTTGTACTATACATATATACAAGTATATACATGTGTTGATGTACAAATATATACAATGGGAATTTGGAACATCAGGTACAAATCCGTGTTTCCATGGCAGTAAATGGGGGTGTTGATCGCTTGGTTAGACTACTAAGGGGGTAACATGTGACCATTCTTTCATTTGTATCCCTGTAAGATCTTTCAAGAAGTTTACAGGAAAGATCTGCAGGAATCGGGGGCACGAAAAGTAAATTGTTGGATGCTGCGAGCAGCCGTGGGATATTTTGCGAGGACGATCGTCTTGGAAATCCTGCCAAAACGTCTCCCGTTTTGGCAGATGAATACCGTATTTCTATCAGCGGGGCTGGCATGATGTCAAACTAGGCGGTCAATGGAACATCCACCATTTATAGATGATTTTCCCAGTAAAACCTCTAATTTATAGGGGATTTCCCATTGCCATGTTTGATTACCGAAGTTCACATGTGAGATGCAAACTAGTTCACAGCCCTAATGTGAAATCCCCACAATAAAGGGTCCAAAATGAATAGATTCAGTACTAAACTGTGGTTTCTGGGGGTAACATTTGGGGGAAGGGATTGCTTACTAAGTCCCCTAAACCAGAGGCAGTGCGGAAAACTCCCTAGAGATTTGGATAATACGGGTTTGCTGAAAATGACCTTACAGTGGTAATAGCCGAAGAGCCATAGACTTGCCATGCTGAATGCCCCCCCCTTTTTTTGAGAAACTTGCAGTATGCAGGGTACGTCAGGATTGGGTCCTTTGCTGCAGGTGCTTTCCAAACAACGTGCTGCAGGGCTGGCGGCCGTCTGAGATATGCCCTGACTCGCCTCGGTGTTTGCTCGATTCTGTGTGTGCCATGGTCAAAACATGTCAAAACAATGGGTTATTGATGTATTTTCCCATGAAAAGGGATGGGGAAATTAGACAAGGGTGATTTCTTTTCTGAATGAAAACGGAATCCCATCTTATTTTCTATGGTGGGAAGAACATAGCTCTTACCCTCTGGTAATTTCTGACATAGCTATTGAAAAATGGCCATAGAAATAGTTGATTTGGTATACCATGTGTTGACCATGGCACATGAGAAACTCTTCAGATTTCCACTGGACCAGGCTTGCCACTTTCACCATCCACCGTTGGGGAGTTGAGAATGTTGACCCATACTCAACTTTGTTGACGATAAAGACTCTATCAAACATATCCATTTATCCATTATTATTCTTGCTATTCTCAATTGTTATCATTGTTATTTTCAGAATTATTGCCCTATCACGGTATCATTATATTTTATAGTATCATTATGACTTATCTTATTATCATTACTATTCTAGTTATTCCTACTATTCTCAATTATCATTATTACATATTATTACTATTATTAATTATTATTAGTAGAAACTAACTATAGTATTATTATTACTATTGTATATATTATATATATACACATATACATACACACATCATTACTAGGTTCACATTTTTGGCGCCCACCAGGAAAATTCACTGAAAGCCACCACTCGCCTCACTCGCCTCACTTGGCCTCCTGAGGCCGGACAGTCCTCCGGCTATCCGGAGTCTTCACCGTCTGAGTACCTTGGTTGCGGCTATCCGTGGTGGTTTCCCGGGTGGGTTTGAATGGTGGAAATAGTGGGGTTAGTGAAACCTGAGTGGTTTCGTGAAAATCCCAGGAATATTCTAATTCATATTCTAATCATCCCCACTACAACGATATATCAATGGATTGGTTTAAGGGAAGATCGAAACCGGAAACCATCGATTTTCCATGATTTTACCAAGACATATAGGATTTTCCTGTAAATTGTCCCTTAAACCAATCCATTGATTCATGGGATGATGGATGGTATATCCTTAAGTATTTCTACTCTTGATATCACTCTTCGATGATGCTTATGATTCTTAGGATGTTTATGATCATGATGATTGATATGATATATATATATATATGTATATATATATGATTGTCATGGGTTGCTTCTTATTGTTACTAGTACTATTCGAATTCTCATGAATTCTCCCAATCCTTTCCAGGGAATCCCCTTTCCAGGACGTCGGGCAGTTCCTTTCAGCAAGCTTTGAAGGAGGTGGGAGTCCCTGGTGGGATGTCACTGAGATATGTGGCAACTTGAGAATTATAACAGTGGATTGGAGGGTTCCAATCTGATCAACTATGGGGCAACTTTAGGATCTATAGTCGATGTATGATTGCTAATGGGGATATATATCATCTGAAGATCAATTGGATGAATATACTTGTATACTTTAGGGACATGTGGGGATACAATCTGGATGACTTTGATCATGAGCGAAACCGTCGTGACGGATTTCTGGAATGATGGGCTAAAGCGGAATCACATCCCCAAATGGCCGCATGATGACAGTCATTTTCAGGTTAGTGAATGATTCCAATTCAGCCAGATGGTTTGTGGTTTAAAAGTCATCTATCCCATACTGGGAATCCTTGATATATGATTTTCCTATCAGACATATGGGATTTCATGGGGCTTTATTGGGGAGTTGACATGAGTCAACCATCTATGAGGATATTGACATGGGATCCCATCTCATATGTTCAATTTTTTTAATGGTTGAATGAGGAGATGATGGAGACTTGAACCAAACATGGGGTAGATGGGTTAGTCCAGATACATGGCCAACTGTCTGGGGAAAATATGCGGTTTTCAACCAACAAATTTGGAGGTACCCTGTAGTCAAAGCCAGATTCCAAGTGATGGCAGGTTGTTTTTTTTTGTGTTTTTTCTCGGGGGAAGATTGGGAGGTTTGACCATCAACATCTAGGCTTTGTGGACTTTTTTCATAGTCCAGTTGGGATTTTCCTGGCTTTGAGGGTTGGATCATGGGTTGGATCATCGACGGGATCATTTTTTTGAAGTTGATGACATGGATGACATGGGAATGACGACATGAACCTCTTCGAATTTGTGAAGCCCGAACATTTTTCCGATGCTTTCGGATCAAAAGGAACATTGATACATCAATAATCCTTAAATTGGTGATCCAGATTTGGTGATGAAATATCCAGATGCAAAATCTCATCCCCCTCATAATTGGGTTCAAATCCCGACTCTGAAGGCTTGTGGAGTCGACGCGGAACATCTCCACCTGTACCTGCCAAGAGATGCAGGGGGCAAAGTGGACCTACTCCAGATCTTCAGGAGCAGAACACAGTGGAACTTCTGGGAAAATGTGAGATTTTTTTGGGCAAAACCCAGGGAAAACCATGGAAATGGCGTGCTTTAAAGCGTATTTTCCCGAGAAACAGCCATGAATGAGGGGGTAGACTATGACAAAGCCACAGAATATGGGGGTTGCATGGCTGAGATTCGTGGGAAATCTGAGGTAAGTTGATGTGGTAATCCCTTCCCCCCTACTATTAGACACAGCCCAGAAACCATGGTGGATGTAGAGAATTTAACACATATGACTGGGACAAATGGGGGTGTTTTTCACATGAGAGGGAGATGGGATTACTTGGTGATTATATAAGTGATTAATAGTGATGAATTATCCCATGGATTATCCCATTAATTCCGATTGATTTATTAGTATAAATATCATCCGCCAGAAAAAAAGTGTCCGCAGCCAGCATCGCACCGCAGGATGGAGAATGGAAAGGCGAGGCCACCGGGAGAACGACCCGGAAAAAACGGATGTTTTTTTGACGTCACGACGGGCTCGATGACGGGAACTGGATTGGGGTAATCTTCCCACAAAATGGCCGAACATTTGAGTTTCAGGTTGGTTCATTCGCATCATATATATATATATATCTCCCAGTTGGTTCCATAAACCCCTTTGAATCCTTCCTTCAATCCCTGTGATATTCACCATAATTCTCATCATCTTCCAACCTTCTTGGTTCTACGACACAACGACAGACGCCAACACTTCAGCAGCGTGCGCAAGCGCGCATTCCGCTTGAGGCTGCAGCGGAAGCGCCTGCGAACTACGTTGGAACCTCTGGAGGTTGGGATGTGATGAGGGGATTTAAAGGATATAGAATATACAAAATGGAAGATAGTGTTCCAAGCCCAGATCTTTTTTGCATGTTTCAGGATTTAGCCAACAAATATGGGGATATTTCATGCGACTTCATGATGATTTAATGGTGATTTAATGGTGATCTGCGGATTGAATGGGATTTAATGGGTGTCTGAAAATGATGGATTTAGCAATCCCCCAGTCGTGGCAATTTTGATGGAACATGATGATTAACCAGTGGATGAAATGGTGCATCCTATTTTCAGACAAATGCCTATCAAAATCCAGCCCAAAATGGATGGTTTCAGATTGGGTCTCAAACTCGTATGTTTTACGCCCGACATGACATACCCTCTGGCAAACTAACATAACTATGGAACATCACCATTTTTAATGGGAATATCCACTATAAATGGCTATTTCCCATAGTTATGTTAGTTCACCAGAGGGTAAAATGAATGTATTGACCTGGTAAAAGTTGGAGGTCTGGGTCTGGGTCAAGTTGCCAACACCCAAAAATGGTTTACCCGAAAAGTACATGAGAAATGGATCACTACCATGATTTGCAGTTCATTTTCCCTTGGTTTCCCCATGGTTTCCCATATCTATGTGCATTTACTGGAGGGTATGTATTAGACCCAAAGAATATATGCTTGATGACATCCCATTATGCAAGCATTCGCGGAGATTCCTCGGACTTTGAAGCGCCCGGCTTGGATTCACACGGGTATCTATGTATCGGACAAGTTAGATTCTTGGCCCGAGGCAGCTAGGAAACTGCGCCTCAGAAGCCCTTGTCCTTCTTGGCTTCTCAAGACCTTGGAAACACCAAGTTGTTCTTCTCAATGTTGATTGCACTCATCCATTGATCCAACAGATTTTTGGACCGATTCTGCAGCCGCAAGCACATCGAGATAAAAATGTTCGGACTGAGGAGGCCAAGAAGATAGCTACGATAGCTCTTCACTATGCATCTGAGAGTGCTGCCAAGGTGACAGCGGAACTTGTGAACATTTTCGAGTCTCAAAGGCTGCCTTCCAAGTCTGATTTGATGCGTGCATTCCTGGTGTACAACTACGGTGGCGCTTGGATGGACAGCGATGTAGTGCTGGTTCAAAGCTTGGCTCCACTCCTTGAGGAGGATTGGGTGGTTTACATCAGGAAGGGCTTTATCAATCCAGCATCGCTCTCAGCTTCAAGGCCTAGGTCGCCGTTCATGACGGCGTGGATGGGCAAAATCCTCGGTCGTTGGGTGTGCACCAAGGCTGGGCGGCCTATGGACCGACGATGATTCGAAAGATGGTCGATGAGATCCAGAATGGAACCAGTGTGAATTACTCTTCACCTCTTGCCCACTTGCTTCCTGGAGGGTGCTGCAAGAATCCTCATGGACCAAACGAGGACATATCAGATCACACATATTTTTTCCGTCCAAATCCTCTGGATTCTTTGGCTCGAAAACAAAATTACATTGATCCGTCGAAAACGACCCATTCAACCTTTGGCTTTCATTGGCACAACCAGTGGGACCAAGCTATTGCAGACACTTCGGTAGCTCATGCCACAGAGGAGCTTTATGGCAGACTGCTGAACATCAAGCTGCCTTGAAACCAAAGAATTGAGAAGATTGGCTCTGCGCCCATCGCTTTCGACGTGTTCTTGCTAGTCTTGCGTTTGCCTGTGGCTTGGGGATTTGTCAGTTTGACGCCATCCCAGAGCTTTTGTGAAGAAAAAAATATGTTCGCATTGTACCTAATAGCCTTCTTGTGCCAAAATTGAGGAGGGACATGGCAAGTTTCACTTATATACACATTTGAAACCTTTTCTGGTTGATGATCATCATCCCAAATATTGCTTAAAACTCAAAACCACATATTGGTGGGAAATGATGGTTGGTTCTTATCCAAAACCTTTTTGTGAGATTTCCAAGGACAACCGACCCGACCCTTCTTCACGCGTCGCTCGCAGGTTGCGACGCATTTGCAGACTTCGTTGATCATCCGGCGGACTGAGTTGCTTCTCCCATCACATCCCAATTAAGTTGGTTGGTTTCATCAGCCTTTTTGAAGGGTAAATCCCTTTGCTGGATGAGTAACTGTTGAAGGACCGAAATTACCCCAGTGTTCAAAACCCTTTGAATATCCCGTTCTATAACATTCTATTAATAGCTATTATAAACTGGATGATTCATAGGGATTCCCGTTCATGGATTTAGATGGATTTATGACAATCCCCAATTAATCTTGTTGGTTAGTGTAATCCCCGAACGAATCATCAACCAACAGTGGTCTTGAACAAAACCATGATTGTAAATCTGAATAGAACTCTAATTATATTGGCAATCTTTGAAAACCAAAATCTGGATTACAGGTCCTACATCCCACGATGCTCAATTGGTTTGCCAAATCTGCTGATGACATTTGGCAGGATCTACCGAAAGCACCGGATGAGCTTCCTTCCCTCAACAGCGAGGCCTGGTGGTAGTGATGGTACGTTCGTTATAGGTATCTCTAAGTGTTTGAAATGGCTTACACCACGCATGATGAAATGGGTTTGTCCATAAAAACATGGTTTGGATTTTTATGGATTTGCCCAATGTAGTGCAATTTTTTCATAGGTAAAAATGATGATCACCGCTGAGACTAGGGGTATTGATACCCTATTTTGCAGACAAACAACGTGGTGAATTCACTAAGACCGCGCAAGAGTCATGGGGAAGTAAAGACGCCCAGACTCACAGGTTACTGTAGTGCTTATTGATATGTTTTTTTTTCTCAATTTTGCTGCATCTTTGGGAGCATCAACCAACATACATGTATTGGGATGGCTCAACCACAACCACAGTTTGATTGAATGCTTTCGCAGCAACCACAAAAAGGGAATCGGATCACACTCAATACAGAAATTAGAAGGCTTCATGGGGAAGTATCCCTAAAAATGTTCATAGCTGAATCCATTGAATGTCGTTGGTTTAAGGGAATATCAGCACCATTCTTGTACCATCAACATCCATGAAATATATAGATTTCCTAGAGTTTCCAAGGGTTTTCCCATGGTTTTCCCACCGATTTTTCCTGAAGCCCAACCGCCCCCAACCGTTGGCGCCACCGGGGGAAGGTGGATCCTGCACAGTGGCTGCAAGATACTGTGGCGATCAATGCCTTACGCTCTGCGAGGGCCCCAAAAACGGCTGGCGGGCGGAGGGAAAAACCACGAATGGTGGGGTTTTACGGTGGTTTTGTCATGATTTATGGTGATTTTACGTCTTTTTTTATGGTGATGTTACGGGATTTTACGGGTGATTTTATGGTTATTTAAGCAACATGGTGGGTTTGTATGGGGATTGGGGCTATAATTGCATATGATTGGAATATGAATGGGATGAAGGAATCTAACTGGGGATGTGAATTGAGATATACCCTCTAGTGGCAATTGAAACTGTTTTTTTTACATAGGGCTTAATGGTACCATCATGTACCATCGCTACCGTGTACGCTGTCAGGATTCCTGTGGTTCGTGTTGATTCCGTTCTTTTGCGGTTCGGTTGCAATCCGAATCCGTGTCAGCCATTAGGTTCGTGCAGGAATGATTCGTGTTGGAATGATTATGTTGTTGACTTTTCCTTGGATGATGGTTTATACATGTTCATCACAGCATTTGAGGATTGGTTTACAACACATCAATGGGGCTTGGTATGGCATAGTCTATGACAGTATTACAAGTATTGGGTATGACACTTGGCGGGAGATGTGTGGAAGGGCTTCTGCTGCTGAAGAACAAACCGATCAGATTCCATGAAGATCCGAGAAGGAGGTTTTCTGCTATGGCATGATAATCAAGAAAAACAAATCAGATGCAAGGGGTCACTCGATCGAAACGTGCAAGAAGATCTCAAATACCCTCTGGTAAACATACAAAAAACTATGGAAAATCACAATTTTTAATGGGAAAATCCACTACAAATGGCAATTTTCAATGGCTTTTTGTATGTTTACCAGAGGGTATCTCCCCTCCGCTTCACCTCATCTCCGTCTCCCCCATGCGCTGAGGCGATCTTCCACAAAGTGGCTGTTGCAGAGGCTGATCGCCTTCTTTCGGTCTCCAAGCGATGCAGGAGGGGCAACTACTGGGATCTCAGCAGATGAATCTTGGGTTTTACCCTCTGGTAAACATACAAAAAGCTATTGAACATGGCCATAGAAATAGTGGATTTTCCCATGAAAAAGATTAATTTTCCATAGTTATGTAACAGTTTACCAGAGGGTAGTGATTAGTCAATGGCCAGGGACCGATTTACTAGAGGTGCTAAGATGTGCTTAGCATTTGTTTAAGGCCTATGCAAGAACTATGGAAGTTGTCCACAATATGGCTTAGAACACTACTTCCATTTTGGAGTCCTGCATTTCCATTGAATTCGGGGAATCATCCCCTACTGGCCGAACTTTTTTGAGGTTGGTGAATTTTTTGTGTAATTAATCCAGATTGGTGTGAATGGGACGGGAAAACCACCCCAAGAATACTTGGAAATCACTCTGTGATTTCATTTCAGCCGGACCTGCCCAATCGAGCCATATCTAGCCATTTACCCCCTCCAAACGTATCTGGCGTGCTGATGGTGTTTCAAATATTCAATTATTCAAATGTCTTCTACTATTTGGGATGATGATCCGGCGAATTTTTTGTGGACGGATTGAAACATATTGAAACCACATATAAAATTGTGATGCCATACTTTGGAGGGGTGGCAAGATGTTCTTTTTGTCATTGGGTTGGCCACTGAACATCTATGGAAAAGCAAGATTTCACCTCCAAACATAGGCTTTTCCCATGGTTTTCGTCTGGTTTCCCAAGGTCCAACTCTGACCTCCAAGCGAGCCCCAGGAGCAGGCGCCCTGCGCTGTGCAAAACCGCCTTACGAGCGATGGCAGAGCTGGCAGACTCAGGCAGGGCATGAGTTATATATATATATTTATTTATTATATATACATATATCATGAGTGACCATTAGTACAGTAATCAACGGGACTATATACATGTATATAATGGGATATCATCGTAAGTAATGGGATTATATATATATATCCATCACTATTATTTGATAATCCCATTAGTTACTTCGTCTAGATACCTGGGTTTGTTTAGGATATGTCTAGTCGCTGTTTTTGGATATTTTCCTAATGGGAAATCCACCACTGGGGAACCGATGAAGGGAATCCAAGGATGTGAATACCATTTTCCCTTCAATTTCAATCCATTGACTCATCGAATATCCCACTTTTGATCGTTAATCCACCATCTTTGATGGTTGGCCTAAACTGTCATTTGACACTTTGCTATGGTATAGATGGCCGGTTTAATTCGATGAATTACATATTGTTTTTATGATGATTTTCCACAGTAACATGTTAAGTTATTTTAAGTCTTGAGAGGATAAAATCATTCAACAGTGATTTGCTTACTTTGAAACCATTGATGCCATTCTTTTTTTGTTTTTACCTGGAATCTATCCAATTAAACCTCTATCGTTTACTTCGCTTTGAACCATCCAACTTCATTGCGCAATGAAGAAATTCGTCACAATGGCATGCCTGTCACATCAGATGGCATGTCACATCGGATGTAAGAAAACCTGCAAGAGTCTGTGACAATTCCTGGGTCTGCATTCACTTGATTCTCCAAAAAATCCCAAAAAGACCCGTGTATTTTTCCAAAATTATCAAAAATCCAGATCCTTGGATCATCTTGAATTTAGATTTAACACGATTTAAATCGATGATCTTCCCAGCTACAAACCTCCAGACCCATAGATGAATCTTCCCATATATTCTCATTGGGATGCTTTTCCCATATAAAACCTCCTTATTTATGAACCTACTAAGAATCTAGACTTTTCCCATATAGATCTGTATAAAACTTCCTTATTCACGATGGGATTCTTCCATAGTTCGAGTCTTTTCCCACTCGCCTAACCAACCCGGGGTTCGTCCGCCAGATCTGCCAGCGGAAGCCTCCGCGGCGTGGATCGCGCACGGAGCGGAGCTGACGGAAGCCTGCCTCGCGGCGATGCCCGTGACCAAGGCGGTTTTTGGACCAAGTCGAATTGGTGCATTTCACCCAAATTCGTGGATTTTGCGGGGATATCAGCAACAAAACTGGGTACATGGAATGTTACTGGGAGATGGGATTAGGGAGTCTCATCTTGAGATTTAGGGCATCTAAATCTGGGAGCCACTGAAGTGAATGTGGGATTTTCCATTGCCATGCTTGATTGCCGGAGGGTAAAGAACAAAGAGCGGGGATATAGTGGAGAATGATGAATGATTCTGGATGATTCTGGATTGAGTATCATGACTCCTTGCACGACGTCATGACGAAAATGTGAAGTCTATCCGCACTCGCTGAAGATTTTCTGTTGGATTGATCAGTGATTTTGGCTGTGCAAACCCAGCCTTTTGAGGGATAACCACCGCATGTTGAGCACTTCTTATTCATCATGCGGCAGCAGAGCATATTGGGTTATTCTGAAAATGTTGGGATTGCATGGTTCAAAACCTCATTAATTTCACTATTGCATGGCAGTTTTATTGGGTACGGTATAGTCAAACAAACCTACTTTTGTGTTCTAAGCTACGGGAAGCTCGGTGGTAGTGAGCGGGACGATGACGATCTGCACATTTCACCAATTAACCATGGCCATTTTATGGGTACCCTCCGGTAATCAGACCTGGCAACGCGAAAGACATTTGGTTCGATGATTTTCCCAGGTATCAACCTCCATTTAAGATCTAGTTGAACTCCCAGCCAGCCACGTTTGATCACTGGAGGATATCCCTCACTTTGAGACAAACCCGAATCACATTCTTTGTGAATGTTTGTGAAATATATTCCACCATAGCCCATAAAATGTCCCGTATGCTCAATAATCCCGACTAATAAACCACCATTACGCACCACCTTTTTTATGGGTATAATCTATGTGCCATGGTTAAGAGTAGGATTATGCATCCACCATGAGGGGTGGTCAGGATGGTCACCTTTTCATCGGAATCTCACTGTGGGATGACGCACGCCATCTGTTGACCGTGGCACATCTCATTTTTGCAACACAAAGTTTACTGGTTGGTTGAATTCCAACATGATTATATGAGGTTGTACTATCCAGTACGGAATTGTCAAATTCATGAACTGGAAAATGAGCTAACTAATTCGTAAACGAACTACTGTAACTAGTATGAAGAATCCTTGAACTTGGGAATCCTCTGAACGCACTAATTAGTACAAAGGAAGACCATATTTTGGGGTGTGCACACTGGTCAGGTCACAGCAAAAATGGGTGAAGAGACCCTTGACGCTGTTTGTCGTGGGGAGATCTCAGAGGAAGGTCCCGGTAGTTTTCCCATCACATCCCCCGATGGAAAACATCCCTAAATGGTCCCTTAGAATCCCTTAGATATGTGTAAATCCCCTATTCAAACCATGGTTTTTGTGGGTGTTGAAAGTATTTAGGGGGATGGGGTTAATGGAATAGAATGGGATGTGATAACCCGTGGGATAATCAATGGGACAACATGAAATAAATTGAATATAATGGCATATAATGGGTTATAGTGGAATTTAATGGGATTTTCTGAAGTTCTGAAAAATCTAATGGGATAATCAATGGAACATAATGATATACATGGAGATAGAATGGGGATACAATGGCATATCACCCACCAAAATGATATTTATAGTACTAATCAATGGGACAATCAATGGAATAGAATGCGATAATTAATCAATTAATTACCAAATAATCCCATCCTCCGTTCATACTTAATACATCCCCATTTTATGGTCCCAAATATGTGGTTTTATCCCCTACTGAAGCATGGTTTCTGGAGGGGTGTTTAATATTAAGGGGTTTGTTGTATATACCCTCCGGGAATCAAACATGGCAAGTGGAGATCCCCTATAAATGGAGGTTTTAATGGAAAAAACATATCTATACATAGTAGTGGATTTTCCATTGCCATGTTTCATTACCGGAGGGTAGGTATATATACATATAAGATCATATAAGTATAAAAAAAACATATACAAACCCGAAGGATACAACAGTTGGAAACCTGGAATTCGTCCAGAAAACACCATTGAACTACCATCCTGGAAATACTTTTTGGACATCTTTCGTGGGATTACTGTACATATTACAAGATATTACACACACACATTCTTTCTCTGTCTCTCTCTATATATCTATATATATATATACAAATAAATATGGAGATATGTCTAATCTTGCTACATTAGACTAGATATTTTTTGAATAGCTGTTTGTTTTTTTGTGCAATGACACCAACCTCACGTCACCAGGTCGACTTCAAGCAGAAGCCACGACAGATGAAGTGTTGCAGGTGTGCAAGTCGAGTCTTAGTCTTCGGCGTTTCAAGATGGTAGCTTTGGACCTGTGTAAATATTAAATAGGGGGAAACCAAGGGAACATCCTGGGAAAATACTCTATAAGATTCTACAAGTGAAGGTTTAGAGCTGCGAAAATTACCGAACTAAATGGAGGATTTTGCGGCAAGCCATGTTGGAGTACCAGAGGGTAAATGGTCTGGTACTTCATGGATGGGGGTATCCTAGACATTCCTAAATCATTCAAGTCCACTTCCCCAGCTGAGCTACGTTTTTTTTACGCATGAAGGGGTTTATCCACAGCTAAAACTGGATGTTGCTTTTGGTGTGGTTTTACCTGGCTGCCGTAAGGATTGCGTAGGTTTGGCGTAGGCAATTTTCAAGGTTCGAAATATATTCTGGTTCACGTAAGCAACAAATGTCATTGTATTTCAAGTGCTCGTGCATGATCGGTGTTGCAATCTCATGGATTTTGAAAATTTCATCATAGCAGGGATATTCTCACAAACACTATTGCTTATTGGCATGGGATTGATTACTTGTAGCGCCTGGAGTGTGACGGGAGCTGCCGTCGTGGGCAAGGCCATCAATCTGATCAAATCTGCCACTGAGGGATGGTTGAAACCCCGTTCTCTGTGAGAAATTAAGATGGTACCCTCTGGTAAACTAACATAACTATTCAAAATCACCATTTATAGCGGATTTTCCCATGAAAAATGGTGATTTTCCATAGCTATGTTGGTTTACCAGAGGGTATCTGGTTTTGGGTTTACCAGATTACAGCCTTCCAAACTTCGGAACCACATTGGAGATGGCTATTTTTGGGTTCCATGGAGGATTATCCATGATTCACCCATAATCTCATGATTTCCAGTTGAATCTTGGCTCTTACCCTCTGGTAAACTAACATAACTATGGAAAATGGACCACTTGTCGTTGATTTACCTATAAAAATGGTGATTTTCCATAGTTATGTTAGTTTACCAGAGGGTAAAAGCCAATTTTTTGGGGTCGTAACAAGATTTGCTTGTCAACTGCCTACACGGCAGCTGCAACGCAACGCTGCCAGGTCTTATGCAAACTGCAATGTCCGGAGGTAGGATTGGTGGAAAAACGGGAGCATGGGATGTTGGAGATTTGCCTATATATATATATATACATATGAATATATATATATATATACACATGCATACAATGAATTATAGTGAGAGAGAGGTGTACATATATATAATGATATATACATTTTTTTAAAATAGATATGGACATATATATATATATACATACACAATATGATCATGTACACGTAAAGTTTTCTGAAAATGCAGGGAACATCCCTAAATTCACCGATTACTCATCATTATCCCTATTACTTGAATGACTATAAGGGGGGTACACCCCATTTTCAGACACCCCCATGTCAATGGATATGTACAACTATTTAAGTGCTTATCAACCCTACTCGTGAATGTATTTGGATTTATCTCTAGTCATGAATTGGCTGAGGCTCCAAATCACGACCTTTCAAACATGGCTGGGCCATGTTCGGCTGGTGTGTTTAAAGCCAATAACAAGCCAGAGCCAGGAACAAACCTTTTGGGGGTTCTACGGTTCGAATTGGAAATTATCACACATCAGGGTATACCCAATTTCCCAAACCCAATCGTATGTGCTTTCAGTACAACTATCAGAATAACCATCCATTGGTTGCAATGATGCAAAGCCAAGTTGCAATGTTGGAATTTCAGAGCAGTACATTGCAGATGTCCAACCATCCCTACTTCCACATGATCCCATAATTCTCCATGATTATTCGACAATTACTCCATCATTTCCACTTGATTGTTGGGCTTTCCACATAATTATTCCATAATTTCCACATGATCATTCCAATATTTCCTAGAATTATTCCGGAATTGTTCCATGATTCCATAATTATCCAAAATGTAGCTATTCCCCAGCGAACTCCAGGGTGATTTTCTTAGGCCGTGGCTTTTGCCCGCAGGTAAGGCATCCCGCCTGTGTGGCTGCGATGTTGCGGGTGATGGTTCGGTGTCCCAGGCATGCGTCGTCGGTGACACATCATGATGGATGTGGCAAGGCTCAGGTTTCTTTCATGTATGAATATGTATATATATATATACACACTATATATGTAATTATAAAAAATATACTGTATATAGATATGGAGATGTCCTAAATTCAGGTACACCGAGTCACCATGGGTTTCAATACCAAGTCATGGCCACAACTTGGATGACTTGGGGTACCTCCACGGCTAGTTCCAGGCTTTTCCAGCCACGGCCATGATGACCCCGGAGGGTAGTCATGGTAATTTTTCTCGGACATGAAGGTGACCAGAATTTGCCTCCGAGACAGCAGGTTTGTTGCCAAGGCATTTCTTTTTGTGAAGTGATTTGAGTGTGGGTCGTTATCAACTCCCGAAATGGATTGTTCAATGTCGTTTCAGACTCCCTCTAATCATATGCAGAAGCATTAGAAACTTCCAACATATGGGACCTGAACATGAGATCTTGTTAGAATCCACCACGATTTTTCGGGTTTCCAAGGGCTTTCATCAAAAACACATCAGCCCATTGTGGGTCAACGCTCCGATGGCGGACTAAGGGCACTTGCTTGGGCAGAGCATCTAGTGCCAACTTGCCGAGTGCTGAACTCGGAACGATTCTCCATGTCCAAGTCCCAAGACTAGGGGATTTCGGCCCCCAAATAGCTATTTGAACAGGGAAAATGATGATGAACCAATGGATTTAATGGTACCCTCTTTTCAGACCAACCCGTTCAGGGTCGAAGTCCAGTCCTTGCGGGGAAAATACCCCGATGGGAAACGCCATATGAATATGAGCTACCCTGAGATTCCCAGTGTTGCTGTGTTGGTGTTGGCTTCTTTTGGGACAACGTCAGGAAGAAATTCTGCCATGCTGATGTGAATATGGATTTATGAAGGGAACTCTGGATCAAAGAAAGGTAGCATAGATCAGAGATCCACTTGGTGGTTTTTGATAGGCACACTCATTCACATATCAATATCCATGTGATCTATCCTTGCAATCTACATTACCTGTATTATCCATACATCCAATGTATCCATATATCCATATGGGGTATATAGTATAGTCTGCTTAAGATTTGAAGGTGTGTTTAAACCTTCAGGCCTGGGTTCAGGGAAGGGCAGGCATTTATAGGGCTGCGTAAGCTTCGGGCTTGAGGGTTTAGTCCTCTTGGAATTCTTACTACCACAATCCTGTAAACAAATATTGACATAGATATTGATACAGAGGCAACAGAGACATAGAGAAAGATACAAACATGTATATATATATATATATATCATATATAGAGGACGCCAAACAAAGGGTCCTTTTTGTATTGCAAAATACAGGTCATTTTGCTTCCGAAGGCTTTTTTTTGTTGGTGGGCGCAGGAGATCGTGACAGTACCCTTTTCCGTTGCTATTTGCAGTGAGTTTGAGCCACGTGCCAAAATAAATGCAAACAAGTGCCAAGTTTTGTACATTTTTTTGAATCATGACATTTCAGAAAAACATGAAGTCGGAATCTTCATGAACATCTAGTGCCATGGACGTTTTCGACGTTTGCCTCTCGCTGGCCTATGTTTACCTTCTGAGCAGCTCAAAACATCGTTGTGCACTTCATTTGGCGCGATGTGATTTAATTTAAACGTTGGGTGCACCTGGGCTCTGCATTTGCGTGCAACTTTGTTTGGGTTGGTGTGGGGGGGTGGTTGGGAGGCTTTTGGGCGGGCAAGAACGTTCTGGTTTCTATTTTTTCTAAGCCACGTTCTTCCAAACCGTTGGACTGCTCAGTCATTTTTGCTATCGGTTATTATATCAAAGCAGAGGGCTTTCATCCTGATGTCAAAGGACTATATGTGGCTGTAGAAGCCGGCTGCTCTGTGTAAACGCTTCTCTGTGCGAAAGATTCTTAGCGTAAAGGCGTCTGTGTGTGAAAGCTTCTGTGTGTAAAAGCATTTGTGTGTAAAAGCTCATGTGTTTAAAAGGTGCTGTGTGTAAAGGCTTCTGTGTGTAAAAGCTTCTTTACGTAAAAACCAAGTTCGTGTTTGTGTCAAAAGCTGGAGTGGCGGTAGTTGAACCTAGACTTGAGACTTGTAGGCGCTTTTCATTCTTGATTGAGCATCGGTTACTGTCCTGCAGCGAAGGTGCGACACGCATTGCTTCTTGACCCAAAAAGAGACATTTTTAAACGCATGAAGCCGTTGTCCACCGCATCATCCGCTAGGCAAGAGCAAGCAAGTGCCTAACTCTGGGATGCCGACCCAGCGCCGGAACCGGCGTTTCTCGAAGCCTTCTTCTTTCTTGCCCACGGGTGTCATTCCGCTTTGGATGCACCGAAGAAAGTGGACGCGGCAGCAGTGGACAATGCCACGCACACGGTCTGGGAGGAGGCATGATACTGGGCGGCATTCTTTCGAACATTTACCTCGTGTGCTACCGGGTAGATAATGTGATGCGCCTTTCTAGCTTCTTCTGCAGTTGAACAAGCGTTCTAAATCTTATCTATATATCGTTGCTTTGACGTTTGATTGACACGCTATCCGACGTATAATCAGTCACCGAAATCTAACTACCCGCTGTTTGGGTGTTTTGGGATGTGATGCCTGCACATAGCCATGCATTCAGGATCCAAGTGGCAGATGATACGGTAGTTGAACCAACTATGTTGTTATGCTATATATTGGAGCACCATTGCTCTTGTTTCTCCTTTGCATTCGTACTTACTCATACACAACTTACACACACACACAACTTACTCACACGGCACTTTGCGTGGCAGGCGTGGCGCTTGGCGACATGAACCCTCCCTTTGTGTGGCAGGCGTGGCGCTTGGCGACATGAACCTCCACTTTGTGTGGCAGGCGTGGTACTCATGGCATTCAGCTGGCGCTTGTGACGCGCTTGCTACCCTGCGGGCGCTGCGGCGCTTTGCGTGGCAGGCATGGCGCTTGGCGACATGAACCTTCACTTTGTGTGGCACGCGTGCCTCTTGGCGACATGAACCTTCAGTTTGTGTGGCAGGCGTGGCACTTGGCGACATGAGCCTCCACTTTGTGTCTTCATGGGAGATATATGTTCATGGGAGATTGCTAGGGTGCGAATGATCGCTGGCCAGGTTTGGTGGCACCTGGCTCCACACCTCAGCCAGAAAGCCATGGCAGTGCTGATGAACATTCGGGTCCAGGTCCAGGCAACGGTGGAAACGGACCTTGGAATGAGAATTTACTCCGTCGCCGTCGTGTTTCCACCGGTCATCCAACCCTTCGTGGCTGTGTTGAAGATGGCGGTGGTGGATCCGCAAGAAGATGAGTTCGAGGACACGGACTCGGACGTGGAGGTGGAAGTGCAAGTTGAGGCTCCGCCGTCAGATGATGACGACAGCCTCTTTGGCCAGGACAATTGAGTTGTCTTGGCTTGAGGGGTGGCTTTTGTGCAGGTTCCACGAGGGGTGTTTTTTTGAAACTTGTTCGGCAGCATACGGGAAAAAAGACGAAGGAGGGCGGTGAAAGGAGTGGGGCAGGAAGGAAGGAAGGAAGGAAGGAAGGAAGGAAGGAAGGAAGGAAGGAAGGAAGCAAGGAAGCAAGGAAGCAAGGAAGCAAGGAAGCAAGGAAGCAAGGAAGCAAGGAAGCAAGGAAGCAAGGAAGCAAGGAAGCAAGGAAGCAAGGAAGCAAGGAAGCAAGGAAGCAAGGAAGCAAGGAAGCAAGGAAGCAAGGAAGCAAGGAAGCAAGGAAGCAAGCAAGCAAGCAAGCAAGCAAGCAAGCAAGCAAGCAAGCAAGCAAGGAAGGAAGGAAGGAAGGAAGGAAGGAACGACAACAACCAGAGCCAGAGCCATGTTGTTCTCGTTTTCTTTTCAAGTATGACAAGGATAAGGATAAGGATAAGGACAGGGACAACAACAACAACAACAACAACAACAACAACAGCAAGAGCCAAAACCATGTCGTTCTCGTTCTGTTGCCTGCTATTTATATATATATATATATCTACTATCTATCCATCTATCTACCTATTTTTCATCCTTTTTTTCTCCACCAGCGTATTTTGCAACGTCTACTTTCAAACGTGTCCCTATCCATCCATTCACCTCTTCGTAGAATACCATTTACCTCATAATTCCAGGGACAGATGCAGGCTCCGCAACTCAGGAGTCTTGGCATAGCATTGTCTGAAACCGGCTTTTGCCAATTTCAAACTCTCTATCCATCCATTCACCCCTTNGGCTCCGCAACTCAGGAGTCTTGGCATAGCATTGTCTGAAACCGGCTTTTGCCAATTTCAAACTCTCTATCCATCCATTCACCCCTTCATAGAATACCACCTACCTATCTACCGACTTATCATCATCTATCTGCCTAACGGCCCATCTGTTGATATGCCTATTTGTTAACGTTTCTCTTGATTCAAAAATGGAATGCCTNGAATGCCTTCAATACGAGCATCTCCTGCGAAACTTCTTGCAAAAATAAGCTGATATTCGTGTCATGCATTCCCCCAAGAATGGAAGTCCAAAGACGTTGGGCACCAGCATTTGGATGCATTTGTTTCGAGACATTCCTCCAAAAATGAATGTTGAAGAGCTACAAATACAGTTTATAGCTATACAATAATATCTATTTAAATTTCTATTTATAGTGCGTAAAACCGTCCCGCAAAAACTTTGCCGTCGAGGAAGTGCTAAAACTCTGCAAAGACCAGGCAAATGAAAGATCCAAACTCCAAAATGCTGCGAATACCAGGCGAAGAAAAGGTCGAAACCCTGCGCCCTCCCCCAATCCCCCCCTCCCGCTTTTTTATTTAAGTCCAAGCTTGCACACTTGTAAATACACTACTCTACATACATGTGCACTCAAAGTATATATATGCTACATTTACACATATGTACTCATTTGCATACATATTTCTAAATATTCATTTGCACACATCGTAGCCCTTGCAACAACAAACATAACAACAACAAACATAGCAATAACGAACACAGCAATAACAAACATACCAACTACTGTACAATTGCAACAACAACAACAACAACCACAACAACGACAACGACAACGACACCGACAACCACAACAACAAGAAGAACAACAAGAACAACAAGAACAACAACATCAAGATCAAAAACAACAAGATCAATAACAAAAACAAAAACAACGACAACGACAACAAAAACAACGACAACAACAACAACAACAACAACAACAGCAACAGACACAAAAACAGCGACAACAACAACAACAACAACAACAACAACAACAACAACAACAACAACAACAACAACAACGACAACAACAACAACAACAACAAGAACAAGAACAAAAACAAGAACAAGAACATCAAAATCAAAAACAACAATATCAAGAACAAAAACAAAAACAACGACAACGACAACGACAACAACGACAACGACAACGACAACAACAACAACAACAACAACAAGAACAACAAAAACAACAAGAACAACAAGAACAACAAAAACAACAAAAACAACAAGAACAACAAAAACAACAAGAACAAGAACAAGAACAAGAACAAAAACAAGAACAAGAACAAGAACAAGAACAAGAACAAGAACAAGAACAAGAACAAGAACAAAAACAAGAACAAGAACAAGAACAAGAACAAGAACAAGAACAAGAACAAGAACAACAACAACAACAACAACAACAACAACAACAACAACAACAAACAGTCAACAACCAATGACCGACAACCAAAAACCAAACACCAAACCACCAACTTCAACAAACAACTGCTGGAATGTCAGCCTCCAGCTCCAAAATACTGCAGTTGCTTTGAGGATGGCAGCTTTAAAAAATTGCACATACCGTGGAAATTCAGCTTCCAGCTCCAAAATGCTGCAAATAGCAAGGAAAATTGACAGAACATGATGCAAAGTGTGGTAAATACCTTGGAAAATGAGAGGTTCGAACTCAAAACTTTTGCAAATACCGTGGAAATGGCAGCTTCTAGCTCCAAAACGTTGCAAATAGCAGGTAAAACCACCTCACCCAAAAAACGGGAAAAACATCCCAAAACTGAACGGGAAAAAAATCCCAAAAAAAAATTGCAGCCCAAAGAAAAATTGCAGACAAAAGCATCTGGGATGCATTCTGAAATATTCTGAGCATTTATCCCAAAAACATATTTATTCATACATCTATCTAATTCCAATTGCACGTGTATGGCACGGCCCTGTGACACCCACAACCCCCAGTCATGGTCATGGTTATATACGCACCTGTTGGACGGGTCAGGTGGTATGTAGGTAGTGAACCTTGCATGGAGGTATCATGTAGGTCGTGTAAAAGTTTGATAGGTAGTACATGTGTGAGATTGGTGGGAGGAACCAATAAAGGCAGTGAAGCTGGTATGGGGGCATCATGTAGTAGTATAGGTGGTGCGAAGCCAGCATGTAAGTATAGCTTTTGATATCTTCACAGTGGACAGTATATGTCTACAATAGAGGTATATAAATATATATATATACTATATACTATATAGATTGGCGTTTCTCCGTCCAATCAACCTGACATGAGAGTAACAACGTAAGCACATGAAAGGAAAAAAAAAACAATGCAAGGAAAATGCCAAACGAGAATGAAAGGCAGTGACAGGATCATGGGAGGAAAACAGAAGGAAATTTCAGGAGTGAAGTGATGAAAGCACGATGAGAGAAAACGGAGGGAAAATGACACGAACTTGAAAGAACCATGACAGGACAATGGAACGGAAATGAAAGCAAAAACAAAAGAAAGTGGTAGGAGACAAAACAAAATGAAAGGACATGGAGGTAAAACAAATGACAGGAACATCAAAGAACAATGAAAGGACACCACAGGAAGACAATATAAATGAAGGGAAAATCAAAGGAACAAGGGAATTTGCTATGTTTTGCATATGGGTTTGACCTGCTGTGGGGTTGGTTTTATAACAAAATTCCTGCGCGTGTATCTGATTGCGTTGCTCGCAATCAAGTGGAATCACGGTTCCCTTTTTGAATTTGCAAATGATGGGTCATGGTATATCGCCCTCAACTTCATGATGAGGTATCATGCAGTAAATCTGTCTACTTACTAGTTTTTCCCTTGGAGACTGGCTTTGTTTTATGTCAAATCCATCAACCGTGTGATAGGCGGGCTGGGGAACAAAGAGATGGGAAAGGTAACTTCTAGCTTCAAAAGGACATATTTATATAAAATCACATAAATGCAAAACATACCAAAACCCAATATAAATCAATATAAATATAGACGACATATCAATAGATTTTCGGGATACATCCGCCTCCCTTGTCACTTGTAAGGTGACAAACTTGGACTGGACTCTTTGGATGTCGCTTCGGATTTCTGTGAGGCTATGGGGCTGGGGCGAACCGGAAACCATGGGCTGGGGCTATTTCGCCAACCGTTGGGATTTAACGTATCGGCGATAGCATAACGGCCCTGCCACGAGTTGGGGTTTGGAAGGGATGTTTTTTTCAAAAAAAAAAATGCAGGGTCGAACTATTACTTTGGGGAATGGTAGAACCCCCAGGAAGAAACATGGGTTTTGCTCACGGAATATTGGATTATTTGGTTTCTAACTGCAAACAAAAATGCTGCAAGCAAAATATGGGATTTCAACCTGCAACAATTGGGGGTTCCAACAGACACGAGGGTTTTTTTAATCAATGAAAATGGATTGGGGCCAATAAACATGTTCAATTTTGAGCAAACGAAGTGGGTTCCCAACCAGCGAACATATATTTTTGGTCAAAAACCATGGGATTTAACAAACAAAAAAACGGATGGCACGTCAATTCTGTCGTTGTTTAGAGGGGTTTTGCGCATCATTTTTTGGTGTTGAGATGATGATAAAAAGGTTCTCAAAAGGTGATGTGTTTGGAAGAAAAATTAGGAACCCCAAATGCAGCCTGAGGAAATCATGAAGAACCGTCGCTTGTCCCCAGCTTTCTCGGAGGCATGGAATTGTGGGCTGATTTTGGCATGCCAACAACGGTGAGTATCCCAATTTTTGATGGTTACCATTTGAGACTCCAACATAGCCACGGAAAATGCCGATTTGTAGATGATTTGCCAGCATAGAATCGGGGTTTTCCACAACAATATTACCTTGCGAAAGGGTAAATCCCGCTACATCCACACGTGCTGATGAATCTGTTGATGTCATGGATGAAACATCCATTGATCAAGGTCAGTGTTTAAGGTCACCCCCCATTCGATCGGAAAGTAATTGTTCATGGTGGGACAATATTAAACATCTCATGATTTGGTGTTGACTGATCGTTGATCCGTACCCACAATGCCTCACACACTTGAGAGCTGTCTCGTGGAATGGGGGGAGAATCTACAAAGTCTACAGGAAACCCACATTTCAAATAGTAAACATACAAAGTGAGCCATGGTTCTATCCCCATTGGTTAATGTTTTTGATGGCCAATCCGAATTATTTGATGGTGAATCCACATGTTTGATTGTAAATCTGTGGGAATCATTCCCGATTTTTTCATGGTTAATCCATGTGAATCCGGGATTCATCCAGCATTTTTTGATGCAAAAACCGATGGCACCACCATGGCCCCATCCTTCTCGGAGGCACGTGCGGTGCAGCGCCTGCTGACTGAGAGGCGGGGGTAGACGTGGTGGACGTATCAGGCACCGGCGTTTGGAGGCGCGTTTCTCGGTGGTTTTGGTAAACCATGGGAAATCTTTGGGGAAAAATTGGGGGGAATCCATGGGAAAATCCATGGGACATCGTTGATTTTTGAACTTCTTTGCTTGATGTTTTTTTTGGGGGGATCTCATCAAGAAACACGATGATCTCGCTAACAACAAGGATGGTATAATGAAGATATAATGGGAGACTTATAGGGATTAATTGATGATGCAAATTTGAGCAGTGGCTGCAAAACCCCTTTTAGATCCTTTTTAGTTGATGATTGTAGGATTGGGGGTGAACAACTACCCTTTCCGGAGATTGTCATCATCCATCATCTGAATCCGTGGAAAATCACTAGTATGATGGAATGACAGGTCGGAACATTGAGATTTTGCGACCAAACAAAGGGATTTTAAAAGCGTAAAACCCGGGATTTTGCATGGGGGGGTTAACCATCACCAATAATAAAATAGCTACAGATAGCTACAGATTTATCAAGTGGTGAGTTTATGCCGAACGTTTGCAATGCGACGACAATTATGGCTATGTGTGTCCTGAAAAAGTCTCCAAGTGGTTTGTGATGTAACGAAATGAACATCTCCAATTGGGGACATCCCAACTGTGCTTCAGAACTGGCAGCCTTAAAAGGGGTCAGCTGGGAAAAGCTGGGAAAAGCTGGTCCCTGATGCGTCAGCCAATTGAATTCGGGACCGGATGACCGCGGAGCCGCTGAGCCCATTGGAGCCTTAAAAAGATGGGTCGATGGTGGCGGGAATGCTGCAGGTTCCCATGGAAAACACCGAAGAAAACTGGGGATTTTTGAGGCTACTTGCGTTGGATGTTGCAAAATGGGACCCGCGCTTGCTGCCGCTTGGCACAACAGCCTTCGTAGTATGTCTTGGTTAGAAAGAGTGGTTCTGCAAGCACAAAGGTCACATCATCAACTATTCAGATATGAAGAACATGAAGAACACTTCTCCATGAAGACATTTTCAGTCATGATATGGCTATGGCTCAAAATTATGATACCAAAAATGGTCATTGTTAATGGTAAATTAAGATAAACCAACCAATTATAGGGTTAATAATTTTGAGCCATAGCCATTTGTCTTTAATCGCTATTTGAGCTGCCTCTTTTTTTGCCGGAGATGGCTTCCCCGACGTGGGGTATCCCAGGCCGTGATGCCATATTGAAATGGGGAGCCAGTTGGAGCTACGAATTGAGTTTCCCAACCACATAACAGTTATAGTATGTTATAGTTATATTTATAGTTGTAGTTGTAGTTGTAGTTGTAGTTATGGTTATAATATTTATACACCCATCTATGAGTAGTCAAAATGACGATTTTAGGCTGGTTGCATTTATAATCATTGATACATAAGAAATCAGTCAACTCAATATTTCTTCGCTTTAATCTACCATCAACTCTCATATTTTTCTCCGGTGCGCCGCTGTTGAACCCAGGCATTGAGGTAGAGTATTTATGGATATAGAATTCATATACGACAACAATGGACATCAATGGACTAGATGCGTGACCGTGAGGTTGTACAACTTGCACCATGCCCAGACCTTCCCAGCAGTGCAGGAATCTCAGAGTTCAAAGAGGGATCCACTTTCGATCTACTTGGGTTTGCACAGAAACCGGGGAGAGACGTGTTACATCATAGTAAGCCCCCAAAAAGACAGAAAAGTACATCGTCACGATTTCAGTATCAGTAGGATTTTCCGTTTCTATTTTGTTGAGGATTGCTATGACCTTTTCAACAAGGGAACACTATTACCAACAGTGAGATATATAATATGAGATTTTTATGGGGTGCTATGAAGACAATCATCTCACATAGTCTCAGCCGATATGGGTCAAATTTATTGACTGGGTTAGGACACCGTAGTTTTGACACCCATTTAAAATGAGGCTGATAAGGGTTGCGGATGGCTGAGCGGCTCAAGAATAGGTACCCATCCAGGTACATCTAACATATGGAGTTCACCCACCATCAAAAGTAGATCATTTTTCGTTTCCGGGTTTCCCCATGGCTTTTCCACCTCTGGAACACCCTCGTCCCCAGGCCCTCAGTGACATGGATCAACCCCTTCAGGGCCACCAAGAGAAAAGGTCGCAGTGCTTTGCCAGATGCTTTTCATCTGAGATTTGATATAACCCTTGTATTCCCAGGCCCATACTATAACCCCATCTAACTTAGTCATTTATCCGCCATAAATGACTAGCTCTATAACTCATGAATCTCCCAGCCATGGACTTTTTCTCTTCACCCAGGGCACCACACGTGAGCGCGCACCTCAGAGAAACAAGTTTTCAGTAGATTCCGCTCGTTGCGGGTGCCATTGATTGATTTTGATTCATTGATTCCGCCAAGACTTATAGGGAACAAAATGATGATCATGGGATGTTCTACTCCACTTAAAGTGGCAATTTTTATGGGAGGATTTTGGGGCAGACGATGGCTGGGACGATGATCATCGATCATCCAGCTGCATCAATTTGATCCCTCCTGATTGGCGAATCACTTTTCCAGATGGAGGTTTCCTAAAATGGGGGTACCCCTAAATCATCCATTTTAATAGGGTTTTCCCTTATAAACCATCCATTTTTGGGTACCCCCATTTTAGGAAACCTCCAGATTATCATACATTATCCCAGTTGGTAACGTGTAAAGCTGGTGGCAAGGTGATTCTGGAGAAGTGATGAAGAAAAATCCATTGATTATCTGATTATTCCATTGATGATTGATAATCCTTTCTCGTCATTGATCATCCATGGGATTCTGGTTTGTCTAAAAAATAGTGTATCTCTAAATCCACCGCTCAAATCATCATTTTCCTTTTTAAATGGCCATTTCTGGGGCATACCCATTTTCAGACATACCCATTTTGATGAGTTTTTGGGGGGTTTTCCAAGTTGCCAAGATGCGAAAAAGTCGCGTTGCGACAGGCTTGCAGCCCGACCTGTCGCCGTGTCGGTTACAGACCCGGCCCGGCTCTCAAGGGGGCTTGCAGAGAAGCTGATTCGAGAGTGATTTAATGGGGAAATTTTGTCAATGATAACATGATAAAGATGATGAATAAAACAATCATGCTACTAATATCTAAGAATATATATGTAATCTACACTATATACATAACTTAACATGATATGTTTTGGTGCGTTTGAGAATGGGGGATTTAGCAGCCTAAGTGGTGGAGCATTGGCGAATCATCTCGGATGCGAATCTGAAGAGATGACCACCTAAGACCACATGAAATTGAAAGATATCAACACCAATCAGTATGGAAAACATGCCAGAAATGGCACTTCCATTTTGGTTGTAAAACGGGATATATATATATATATACACATAGAACCAACCATATATTCTTGTGTGTGCGTATCTGTAAATGGATGATCTAGCCCCTCATTTGTGGCCACTTCAATAAAGGGAAATGATGATAAATCAGTCGATTTGGGATGCCATGTAAATTTCAGGCAATTTGCAGATCCCATTTGTGATGTCATGTTTACTGTATCCCATTTCGTCCCAACTTAGAAGCTTCCATGCAGTGAAAAGCCAAATAGGGTCGATCGAACTACCATCGAACGATCATAAAATGGCATTTCCTGGCTCCAACCATAAAGTGGTTTACTACTGGGGATTATTGAAATGGGTATTTATGGGGTTCATTACCCAGCATTCATAAATACCTGGGGATTTCATCATCAGAAAGTGGTTCATTCCCCATCATTCACCCATCAAGAGATGATGGATTGCAGCGGAAGATAACCCTCCTGTAAGAGTTAACATAGATGTGGAGTTTACCAGCAACTCTAAGTAGATCATTTTCCGTTTCCGGGTCTTCCCCGCCAGGTTTTCCACATCTGTTTTGTATGGTTTTTCCCCATGAAATCCCATTCAACCACCATTAAACCACCACTAAAACATCATTAGACCAGCATGTTTTCCCCAGTTTTTTTTTTTTTTCCGGCCCTTTTAAAAGGGGAGCCTCTTGGTGAAGTCAGGCACTTGGCCATGGCCCCGGGATGGCCTGCTACAGGCCCTGCCGGCATATTTCTCACTTGTGCTGAACGTAGGGAATGGGGGTTGCTGGGATGATAAACTTAATGGTTATGATAGGTCATGAACCCCCATTCCCTGCTAAGCACGAGTAAGATTTTCAAGGTCGAACTGTGAATGTACCAAAGGGTCATCTTTGGTTTGATGACTTTTGATGGCACGAACATGTTTTCTGTTTGAGATTTCGTGGGACTGGAGTACTGGGGAGAATAAAAAAGGATAGGCTATGGTGTTTGAATGCCATGAAACAATGGTGGTTTAAATATCCAATATGGGGATATCATGGGAAGATCATGGGATACATCATCAAGAATGTGTCTGAAAATCGGGGGCATAGCCCAGAAATTGCGATTTCAGTGGGGAACTGTTACTTTTTCAAACCAGAGGACTTTGGGGTATACGCAATTGTGGACGAACCCAGTGTATGCTCGTCTGCCATTGATCCATTGGTGAGATGGTTTGGCTGTTTTTTTTTCCACCTTTTGCAGGTGACTTTTCACCCACCAGGGCAAATGCGTTGCTTGCCTTAGAGGACAAGATTCTGGAAGAAGTCTGACTAGGGACTTTGGCTTGTGGCTGGTGCAGTTCATGAGTTGGATGTGGATGTTAACGGATGTTACTGGATGTTGCTGGATGTTTTGGGGCTGTTTTTTTGCATCATGAACTTTGCGTCGAGTTGCCCTTCCTTTCTCTGCGCACCTGAGGTATGCAACGCCGCGATTCAGGGCAGAGGCAAAGCATTGGGCTTTGGCAAAAGGGGTAGCCATGGGCCAAAAACCGGCTTGGAAATTGATGAAATTCTTGTGGTTCAATGATGTTGAGCCATAGCCAAATGGGTTTGTCTGAAAGTCGCCTACCCCCAGCTACCCCCAAGTTCACGCTTTCCATATGTCTCCAACTTCATTTTCCGCAAACAAAATTGTCATTTTGGAGGTACCTTCTGGTAATTTGTTGCATAGCTGGCTGGAAACTCACTTTTTTTTTCCAGAGCTAAATCATGAAATCTCTCATGGGCCGTGGCACAAATGAACTCCAGGGTATATCAAGACCCAGTATGTAGACAACCATTGTATCCCCATGAAAATTTCATGATTCTCCAACTTCAAAAAAATGAGGGTATCCTCCATTTTCGTTTACAGCAGATCAGATCCCAGCCATTCCTACCCCAATCAGCCAGGTCGCGCAACCAACGAGGCCACCAAGTCAGGAGCCAAGGTATGGGGGGATGGGCCATTTTTCATGGGGAATCTAATGGAAATATGTTTGATGTTGTGGGACCTCACAAGCATGTCCAAGTTGATTGTGTGACCTGTGGATTGGGGCGACTTTGTTTTGGAGAAACCCCAGTTGATGAAAGCGGAATGGGACTGTTCTGGCCGTAGCTTTGAGAGGCTCTTCGTGCTGAAGATGTTTCTCTTCACTGTGGTTGGTTGCTACTTTGCTGGGGGTGAAAGGAGTAGTATTAGCAACCACGAAAAGATTATCACATCTCGCAAAAAATATAGAAACAATCCTCAAACCATGCTGAACTGATCCACGTTTATCCCTTTGGGTCTTCATCTAGTCATCTGCAGATTGATCCCTTCACTACCCAACACAGCCGGACACTAGAGGTTTGATGCCGACCGGGTGCCGCCGGCGAACATTGAACCACCGGAGTTGGGGATGGGTTGGTGAAACCAAGGGCTGGATCTACAGGACTTGGGCTAACATGATCAACACTTGATCAACCATCTGAATCCACTTTTTAAGAACCCATTTTTGGGACAGTTTCAGACAGTCCTATCTCGTTGTAGATTCCATTCATTCGAATTCCGTATTTTCGTAGTTTTTTGTTGCTTGCTTCTATATGCTTCTATCAATTCTCACTGCGACATCGCCACTTTTTGGTCACTCAAATCCCCAGATGTCAGGCTGGATGCCATGAAGGACGGTGTCTTCGAGGTCGGAGCTCCTGAAAAAAACGCCAGTTGTCAGGGCTCCATGTTGCCGTTCCCGGGAGGCCCCGGCACTTGGCTGGCAGTTGAGCAGGGATGCAGCTGCATATCTGCGGCAGAGGTGCCGGGCCCGTTGGAAGGATGGTTGGAAGGGGTTTGGGTCCAAAACTGGGTGATGTTAGTATATATATATAATTATATATATATAATTATATAATTCTATAATTATATAATTATATAACTATATAATTATGTATATATATATATATATATGTAAATATTAGTGACTTTGAACAGGGACATTGCCGAGACTTTGGGCCCGCAACTTCAAGAAATCCCCCTATTGAAAAGGGAGGGAATTCCTGGTTCAGCATGTTTGAATATCCTGTGAGACAAGGATCGATGTGCGACTCTGGGCAGTTGCCACCCCTCAGATCGTTCGACTCCAATAGGTCCTAATAAGAGTTCCCAGGTCGCAACCAGAGCAGCCAATCCGCAGTTTTTGTGAAATCATCAAAATATTTGGAGAATCTTCAACATAGACGAGACGCTACAACATGGATTATTCACCGATTCCACCAGTTGTTTTGGAACATGTTAACTGACCATTTCCGGTGATATCCAGGCAGCAGCTGCTGTTGCAGCTGCGGGCCGAAAGCCTCTTCGCGTTCCGCATGCCGGGCGTGTTCCGTGCTCCCAGTAGCCCTACAGCTGCTACGGCTGCACAGCTTCCTCTGGATCCAGGAACTGAGGGGCGAATATCACCTGAGACTGAGGCATTTGCAATCACCAAACTAGATATATACCCTCCGGGGTCATGAAACGTGGTCTGGGAAATCCCTCATGAAATGAAGGTTTAATGGGACAATTATCATCAATTATCTGTAAATGAGGGAATTTTCCATTGCCATGTTTGATTGCCGTAGGGGATGGGTTTCATTTTCCACCAAACAAATGTGCCATTGCTTGGGTGCCCATCTTCCATTTTTAGACCGACCCAAAAATCATATGTTTGGTATTGTTTGGTGATTTCAAGTTATATCTCTCATTGTTGTCACGATTATGGAGGGTGCAACCTGCGTCTTCCATGTCATTTCAACAGCATGTCCCATTATTTTGATCCCCGCTAATCCCGAAAAAATATCCCAATGAAATCCCTATTCAACCTATTTTACTTTTTCTGATAGGTTGAAGTGAAAATCTGCAGGATAGACCTACATTTATTTGGGCAACAACCATGGTTTCCTGTGCATTTTCCCAACTAACCCAATGATACACGCGCAGTATATATCAATGACATCCAGGACCAACCAGACCAGCTCGACTCGCCAAAGGCCTTGAGGCGATGTGGAGCTTTGGATCGAAAGCCTCTGCCTTTGCACCTTTTGGTAAACTGTTACACAACTATGGGAAATCACCATTTTTAATTGGAAAATCCACGAACTTTATATGGCCATTTTCTATGTTGCTACGTTTAATTACCAGAGGGTACTCTATGTTGAGCCACCAGCTTTGAATTCAAAACAGCCTCTTCAACTTGCAAAATTGCAGATACCTTAGCAGATTCTTGCCCATTTTTGGCCCTTCGATGGCTCAACTGCCCCCCACCAACTTCTTCTTTTGCAGGCCTGCGAAAGTGAACAGCCCTGGATGGACAGTATGCAGAAGAGCTTGGCATCAACCTGGCAGAGCTTGATGACTTCGGTAGATGTCCCCTGGAAACTGAAGATGATTTTGAGCTTGGAGGATTCTTTTAAAAGATACATACATAAAGATACCATTCCTTTAGGGTATAGAATCTTAGAAGATCATCCTTTTTTTTACTGTAAAAAATAGAGGGGGGTATCAGTCTTGTGAGTTCATTGATGAGATCTTCTCTTGATGTCAGCAAAAAGTACTCCCTGAAAGCCCAACCAGAAAGAAATGGTTGTGTCTGGCAGGGTTCAGAATCCCCAACGGATGGTACTGGTTGAAACCAGCGCCATTTCTGGTGGGAACTGGGGTTCCAGGTCTGAGTTTGGCCATTTTTGACCTCTGCGACCAGTCAGGCTCTGTCGGGAAACTGGTGTATGCACGACGAAACGCTGTGCGAGAGGCGCCCAGGGATGGGCGTGGATTGACATGGTGATTTTTAGATGCGGATGTATAAGTACCATGAAAAACTGATTTACAGTGAACCAAGAGAATAACACCATGTTTGGGTAAGATTTGACCCAGGGCCCCATAGATTTATCAAGTTCTTTATCGATGACTCACAGGTCTTGTTTGGTGTCACCTTGGCTGAGATTTCACTCGAAACTGATTATGTAACGACAGATTGGCTTGTTGTTAGATCCCAAAATCTGGTCCAAAACGACGGTAGCAACAGACCCTGAATGGTTGTGGGTCCATAGCTACCTCATTCTTTTCAAGTGCCCCTACCTGAATCACAACATTGAATTACAGTGGAGTAACCCCTCGGAAACAGATTACAGTTACTAGGACTGTGTCATTTCCATCATTTTGTCAGGGTTGCAACAATATATACATGTATGTTTATTCTGACATATATCATATATCATATACTTACGTATATCATATATATACACATGTGTGTCATACATACATGTCATATATACATACACATATCACCTACATATATATATATATCATACACATATGTATATATATATATATCTTGTCATAAATAAATATATATCATATCATATCATACCATACCATACCATACCATACCATACCATATCATATCATATCATATCATATCATATCATATCATATACACCTATCATATATATATAAATATACATAGCAATAATGATAGTCAGAATATTTACCCTTGTGGCAATGATAATGCACCAAGCCAGAGCGACTCTGGCTTGGCGGCGTGGCGCTCGCTGTAGGTTGAAGCCGCTGAGCCGAAGTGGATTCGACGAACCATGGTGGGACGCGGCATGTTTTTTGAGGTGGAGACTGGATGATTACTGGATGATGATGATGATGATGATGATGATGATGATGATGATTAATTATTACTATTTTTACTATTATTATCACTATTATCATCATTATCATTATTGTTGTGATTATATACAGTAGGTGGTGAAAGGCGTGCCTGTTGCATGAAATTCCATTATTTAGCTGCGGAAACGATTTCCGGAAAGGTGTGCCTCCCGGAGTTCCATGGGGAGAAAGAATTAGCAGTTGATATATCTTCATGTTTTAGTTGATTATAGGTCGCTTTTGTTGGCAAATCCATTGTATTGGTATTGCTACTACTCTCCACATGCATTCGATGTGTTAAATCCAGTTTTTTTATGGCCTTCACTTTGGCAACTTCTCCAGGTTTGCCCGGACGACACCCACGGTGCGTCCGGACACACCGGGTGGGCAAGCGAGCCCATTCTTGGCCGCGCGAGCGCCCTTCCTGAAGGCTGGGGACTAGGCTATGGCAGCTCTGGATGGAAAAGGGGATGAAGATGTGATGAACATGGCCCATGTTTATCCGATCTCCATTTCATTTCATAGATTTAGTTCGATGCCCATGTCTATCCGATATCCATTTCATTCCATAGATTTAGTTCGATGCTTCACATAGAAAACATTCGAAAACCATGTCCAAGGGGTAGGATTCAGTATGAAACATTGGGATTTGGAGTTTGCTATGGAAACCACGGCGAATTCGATGGTTTACCTACAAACAGTTGTGCGTCTCCGCGGCTCTTTTTCGCAAATGACCAGAGGTGGTAGATCCGCATGAACCGGAATTTTTCATGACCCAATTTTTGATGCAATTCCCAGGTTTCCCATTTTACCAGAGGGTATTCTCCCGATGACTCACCTCCATTGGTTGATGGTAAATTCCATCCCCTGAAACCCTGCTGTCAGGTGGATTCTGACGAGGTCGGGGGTGATCTGGGGAGCTGTGTTGGAAAGGGATGGTCATCTAGCCATTCATAGGGTTTAATCTAGCCATTATGTTCGGATTCCAAAGATGGGATGGATGACGACAGTAAAAAAAATGGTGGTTTGATCATCCAAAAGGGGGATAGAGTGGGGATAATAGTGGGAAAATGGTTCTTGGGGCTGTCTGAAAATGGTGGATGCCCCCAATTTCTGGCTGTTTCATTGGGACAATGAGGATAAACCACTGGATTTTTTGGTACATGATTTTCAGTCAAAATGGGGTATAGCGTGGTATACCACCAAAGTTGATGTTTAATACGGCAAATATATGCAAATGTAATCACTATCAAAATCCAGCAGATTTTGAAGTACCCCAGTTTCAGACAAACCCCCATGGGAATGGTTCAGTTTCTCTTCCCCAATAAATTGAAAGGTGGGATGGTAGCAAACATCAAGGGACAAGGGACAGCGTGGAAACGCCTCCAACATATGGGTATGGGTCAAATGGGGTAATTACCAAAATAATTAGATGGTTAATACTAAACATATACTAAAATCACTGGTCCCAGGGGGGCTAGCTGCAAATGTTCGGACCGCCCCGTTCCATGATTTCTCCTGGTGGTGGCCATCTGAAGGGCTATATCAATCCGTTCCCCCGAAGATTCGATACCCCCCAAACAAAACCATTGTGTAGTCCTGGACCATGTTTTTTTAGGGGGCGGCCAAAAAGGGTGTTATTCAACAGGCAGATGGTATTATTTAGTGATTCAATGATTAATCATCCGACTCTATCCCATAACATATCCCCATGATTTCATTCTTTCTTGCCCAATTGTAATCGGACAATGTATATATACATATTATAATCAACAATGCTTATCATCTAGAGCTATGATTCGATGATAATTGACACAATGTCATTGCTTCTGAAACCAATGATAATCACTATCAAGAGTCATACCATGATAACATAGGTTTAGACGTCACTCATTAATTGGCAAGACGCCTAGTATCACTATTGAAACTAGTCTGATATCATCAAGTGGCTATGTCTGAAAATGGGCTATACCCCAAAATAGCAATTCACCATTTTTTTTTTTGGGGGTGTTCCTCCAATTATTCTGACAAACCTAATACTATAATTGTCTTCTGAGAATAAGAAAATAGTGATAACAATGCTACTCATACTAGCAGTGTCATGACCCAGAGCATCGTATTCATATTGTCTTCTGAGAGTAGGAGAATAGTGACAACAATGCTACAATTACTAGCAGTGTCATGACCCAGAGCATCATATTCATTACTTGACATTTACTAACAAGGAGTAGTATCATGAAATACTGATATTGATGTATGAGAAATATACTGTATCACTGTTTGTTATCACAAGTGACTAGTAAGAACTGCAAGAACTATTGTAGAGACTAAGTACTATTATCACAATAATAACTATTGAGTCATAGTAACAATTACAAAGTGATACTAATAACCCAATCGTGACCCAGATTTGACCCAAGCCCAACCAAGTTCGCGACGTTGCGAAACCCCCCCAGCCAGGTGAATCCCAATGTAGCTCAGCAAGGTGCGAGTTTCCAATTGGCATAGTCATTGGGGATGCAGTGGGGGTCATTAATGGGTATAACTAAGGTAGAACTGTGGTAGTAACAATAGTACATCATATCACATCATATCACATCATATCACATCATATCACATCATATCACATCATATGACTCATATGACTCATATGACTCTCCAGTGGTGAATGGAGGGAGAGATTAGCAATTGGGTATCCAGAAATCTTGCTGTTTTGTTTTGGAGCCACTCAGTTGGACCAACGAATTGAGTTTCCCGACATACTTATCATATTGTTGGCTATATATCATCCCATCAAAACCCCATGAATATCCCATGAAAATCGGATGGGCAATCTCATATTGGACATTTTTCATGGTTTTTCTATTACCATATGATCAAAGTAAAAATGAGTAATGTGGTAAACCCAACGCGACAAACCATTCCCAAGTCATGACCATTCTGATGGATGCTCTGAACCATTCCCAAATGTTAGGTTTATGGCAGCCAGTTTCCCACACGATTAAGCATGATTAACCACTATGATTCACCCTTATCATTACGAATCCTCATGATTTACCATGATTTACAGTGATGTACCATAATCATCCATTATTATTTAGCATTATTGACCCATGATTAAGAATGATTAAGCCACGGTTGTGTTTATTTCCCACATTAAATCACCTTCACTGCTGGGGCAACAGAACCTGCTCAGGACAGGTGCAGCAGCCGTTGTCACAGCCCCAAACCCAGCAGGCACTGGCGCGTGGTACAGGGCATGGATGGGGAAATGATGTTTTATAAGCTTTGGGGTTAACAAACATGATATATATATATATATATATCTATATCTTTATCTATGTCTATATCTATGCCTATATCCAGATCTATACCTACATTTCTACCTATGTCTATACATGTATATGTATATACTATACACATCTGTTCTATATCTATGCCTACATCTATATCTATCTCTACATTGAAAAAACTATACCGTCTATACCTGATATATCTATATATATATATATATACACATCATATATAGACCCGATTCTCACAAGAGTTGCCAATGTTCGAGTTGCCGGGAACGTTGTTGACACAAGAACCGTCCCCGACAGACGATGGATCCCAAGTCAGGGCGGCAGATTTTTTCGCCCATTTTGGGCATCTGAGATGACCAGCCATTTCAGAGGTTCCAAAACCACCATTTTTGGATGGTTAAACCATGTCAAGTTGTTAGATTGCCATTTTTTCTGGGTGAAACCACCCTTTTTTGATGGTTATATCAACGGTAAGAAAACAAAATCACTTCCAGCTCCCATTCCTTTCCGCGGGGGTCGCAGATCTTACAGCTTTACAACTGCTTCATCGTTTCCCTCAAGGGGAACAAGTCAACGGCGCCCAATCAGGACAGTCAAAGATGAAGAACTCTTGAGCCACTAAAGTTACCACTGATGGGTCATTCTGGGGGGTTATACTAACTTGTGTTTTGGGGGGATGAATCAACCGGTATAATGAGATGGGATAATGGTATTTTTCACGAACTACATTTCAGCCCTTGGGTGAAGATGTGGCACAAAAATGTGTGGAATTTGGCTACAGCTGGGTGCAGGTCCCATACCTGTCCTTTTCCTTATTTTTCATTGCCTTTTGAATTGAATGGGGAAAATGAGGTCTTAACAACACCAGAAACTTTTTCCAAAAAGTAACACACCTTTGATGATTAGATTCAACACGTTCCATGGTTCACACATGTTAACCACTAACAAGACACTGTTCATTGTGGGTGTGTCTGAAAATAGGGTATAACAGTATAACCCCAATTATAGCCATTTAATCGGGATAATGATCATTTACCATTGGGTTCAGGGCTACACCATTTTCAGACATGGCGCCATGTGTTTTTTTTAACGGCGACAGAACCTTTGTTTCGACCGCAGGACAGGGCGTCCATGGTGAACTTTGGCAAGGTCGAGCTTCTGACGCTTTGTGATGGTCATGGCGAGGTGGGCCATTTTTCGAGTGAAAACCAGATTTCACCCAGAAAGATGCTGGATTTTGATGGGAAACAATGGACTTCTGGTGGGTTTTTGTTGATGACATAGTGGTAAAAATATTCCCTGAGGGGTGTCATCACACGTGGCAAATCTGGGAGCGGAGCTGGAGGTTTTATTGGGAAACTGATCTACAAATCGGGGATTTCCCATTACCATGTTTGACTGCCAGAGGGTAGACCATTTTTGGCCATGGGGATTTGAAGGGTTTCAAGTTGTGGATGATTCATATGCTCGATGGATTGGGTTGCCATCAACTTAGAGATCGTTTCGGCCGTTTTGAGATTTCATGGGTTTGAGCATTTCTCCCACCAAAAGTAAACATTTTGACATGGACTAACCCAAGCATGGGCTTGTGTCAAAGTTAGGGATACGTCTTGAGAAGTCCCGACCTCTTCCACTTCAGGTGGGCCATGACGTTGCAGAAGTCTGTTGCGAGGTTCCGGAGTGAGGAGTCAACTAAGGGGGTGTTCCCCGGAAACTGTCCCAAAATGGCTGATGTTTTTTAGGTTAATGAGATACAATAATTCAGCCAGATTGATGGCAATTCTCCGGGAAAATGAGGCTTTTTTAACAATGGTAAATGATGGTTTCAGCATGTTTTAACCATTGGGTTTTGGGAAAAAATTGGGGGTAGATTTACAGGTTGCACCTTCAAGCCTTGTCGAATCGTCAGGTCTTGCCCAAGCTGCTTTTGCAGCATGTGGCGCGTGCGGAGAGTGGAATGTCCCCAGCAGGACAGCTGCATTGACCTATTATGACTGCGGTTTGTTGCATTTCTATCCATGAGTTTGTAATGAATTTCAGGCTGATTAGGTGCATGGACTGGAAAAGATGTAGGAATTGAACCTGGTTCCGGCTGAGACTCAGAATGACCATATTTTAGTGATTTTGGGTGTTTTCTTAACTTCGTTGGCCCTAGGGCTTCCAGTGGGGCGTGGGGCTTCCGCATTTTGGCATCACGGTCCACGGCGGTCAGGAGTCCCAAACAAGGAAGCGAGAAACCCTCAGGAGGTGCCCGACAAAAATCGGTTGACCTCGTTGAAAGTGCCGATTTTGAGGACACTTGTAAGGGAAGATATGGGAAGATCTATTGACAGAATATAGTGGAAACCGTGTAGGTTGAATATATCGGACATCCATGGACTTCTATTTTTCTCACCATCCAGATCTAGGGTGTAAAACCCGTAGTATTCCAGTGAAGTTCGCCGAATCTTAGCCCAGTCGGGCTGCTTCGCCGCTTCGCACGATAGGCAGCAGCTGCGCTCAGCGATGTGTGGTGCGAGGCCACGCCGTCAGAGCCATTGGTGATGGTAACTGGAAAGGGTACCCTTTGGTTATTTAACATAGCCATGGAAAATGGCCAATTTTGAACGATTTTCCCATTAAAACCTCCATTTATAGGAGATTTTCCATGGCTATGCTAAATAACCAGAGGGTAGCTATAGCAGGGTCACCAACTTTTCAGATTCAGCTAGATGGGTTGATCCACTAGAAATGGTGTTTTTGAGGGAATCATCACCCGGGATATGTTGGGAGAATTCATCACTGGAAATCACCCTAGATAATTCCATCCCCCTCACAATGTGGGAAAAACTCCCACTCTATGGTTCCAAATATGTGTACAGGGGAAGGGGTTAGAAAAATCTAGGTCAAATTTTCCATTTTTTGTCCCCGTACTCCGAGCATTGGACAATGGGAAAATTCGCAGGAAGATTTGTAAACCAATCCATTGAAGAGTTGAAACATGACCGTGGACCCCATTTTGACCTGGGGCTCAACAGACTTCGTGAACGCAGTGTTATTTGTACCAAACCTGGAGCCCTAAAAACACTCAATCTAGAGATTCACCTAAAAATTGATAGCTCATGAGAGCTCAATTCATGGATATGACCTCGCGTCGCGACCTCAATGATGGTTAATGGTGGTGAATAACGGAACTGATCCCACAACAGCCAAGCAACGGGGGAAGAGCCGTAATTCAGGTGAGCGAAAAGTGAGACTTCATCTGATATGACATTGACATTAATTATCATGTTTCTGATGTTAACACAAACCATCTAAATTGATGACTAGGAAAACATTCTGATGTTAGTTCTTAGCCGTTTTATATTGAACAGTTAGCCATTTTTCATGCCACTGATTTGAACCCCCCTGACTTGGACCTGGACTTTTTGGTCAGGCAGCTGTTCAAACATTTGTCGAGATGCACAGGCTGACTGAGGCAGGGATGGCAGCCGAGAAGACGTGGTCGTAACGTTGGCGAATTGTGCAGTCGTTGCGTTTTCGTCAAGTTTGATGATACCCTCTGGTAATCAAACGTGGCAATTGACAATCCCCCATAAATGGTGTTTTATACTGTAATTGTTTCAAATGGAACACTAATGATATATCATGATATATCAAAAGCAATAGTAACCCCCACTATTGTTTTTTGAAAAAGTCAAACATCAAGATCAATAGTGATCTACTTTCCGGCGGGGGTTGCAGGTCGGTCAATCAATTCCCTTTCTTTCCCTCCAAAAAAAAACGAAACCGAAAGAACAAGGCCAAAACATGACGATGGCAATTCCATGAGCTCAATATTGCTTTCATTATCTTTCATTATTTATTGCTGCTTGAATACAATTGATTGCTTTCACTATGTTTTGTGAAGTATGACTGGCGGTTTATTATTGATTTTAATGCTGATGAAATAAAATTGCATTGGATTTACATTTTTATAGTGTTTTATACTATCGTATAATTGTTTTTTGTTCACATGAAAAGTTGCATTTTGGATTTGCATGGTTATAGTTTATAGTTGCTGCTTGTTCACTGCATGAGCCACTTCCATTTTTTCCCGCAGAACCAAACGTTCGCCCACCCCCATATAATATCCCAGTATTACCACAATTTCCACTCATGTTCCATGCGCTACCACAGTGATGGGTCATACGTTCTGTCCCGATTCCTCTGGAATACAAATCAGCCACCCCCCTCAAACAATACGTACAAGCGTCTTATGATTGCTATTTCCTATTAAATTACATATAACTAAGGAAGGGTATAAATTTGCCACCCCCCTTAAACAATACGTACAAGGGTCTTATATTGAGGCTGATCTGTTGAACTACACAACAAAGGAAAGCTATAAATCGACCACCTCCCCTCAAGCAATACGTACAAGGGTCTTATAATGTCTAATACTGCTGATGTGGCTCCTCGCCATGCCTGGGATGCCAAGTATGCTACTCGGCTCATTTCCCCATAGTTTGCGGCAACAACCCTTCGCAGACTTCGTCGGGGTCCGTTAAAAAGAAGGGCCGTTTTGTCCGAGAAAACATAGGCTCCGGGCAAACGTCCGGATCTGTGTGGTTATATCTGTTGTATATATTTTTCATATTTCAACTATTCGCAGGTTAGAAACTCTAGCAAACCTTCGGCATTTCAACAACAAATGGGAAGTTTTCCATTGCCACTTTTGATTACCGGAGGGTAGTCTTTGGCATTCAACATCTTCAATCTCTGAAGTTTCTTTTCCTGAAATGCGCGTGAATGATTCAAACATGACACTGAAATGCATCGAATCCACGTCAAGTGTCCAACTGCTCCACACCGACTCGTCCGTTCAAGGCTTTAACTGCATTGTCATTGGACGGAGAGGCGTGCCTTTGGGGAAGAAACACGAGTTGGTCTTGTCTGAGAATAGGGTGTCCATGGGTGTCCGCAATTCCAAAATATGTTTTTTTTTTTCAATGGTCAACACCTTGATGATTGCTAGTAGTATTGCGATCATGTTTGGCATTTTTGTTGTTATCATCATATTTTTCCATATCTTTTCCCATGATCCAGGCTGGAAAGGCGGTCTCCTTCGATGCGCGTTGTAGTGGTGCAACTGCCACAACGTTGGTGCTCTCCAACGACAGGATCTTCGGGATCTAACTGGGACCATCACCATGTGTTTGAGGTAAATCATCATGTTTATCATCTATAAATGGGGGCTTCCATAACTATGTTGGATTTTGTCAAAGGGGAAGCAACAAATATGGGGATATTCATGGGGATATTCATCAAAAACTGACATTAGATCTATAATGCATGGAACTGGAAAACCTTAGTGTTTTCTTGGGAATAGTGTTTGAATGACGAAAACCCAAAGATTGAATTCAAATATATTTAAGTTAATCTCGGGTTTGCAGTTGAACATTGGTCCGCCAAAGGTGAATGTCCCAAGAAATCATGGTTTATGATGGTTTGTGGATAGGGCAAACCTTAGCCGTAGCCAAGAACCGCGATTCTGCACGCGAATCTTAACCATCTAATATTGTTGGGGGATGTTGGGGGTACCTTTGGCAGGGTTAATTGAATCTCCTTGAACTGATCATTCCGCGGAGTTCTTTTCAGCGGAACATCTATAGAATCTGCAGATGTGTTTGAAGATGGGACAAGCCCCCCATTTATATCGACTTATGGCATTTTGGTGCTTTCTAACCGGAAGAACATGATGATCAACCGCTGGATTTGGGGTGGTTTTTTGGAGGAAGCGGTTTTTGGATGGGGAAGAAGCATGGAGGTGTCCTAAAATGGTTTTTTTCCTAAAATCTCATCCAAACTGTTAGAGTCGGACTTTCCATTCCAAACCAGCGGGGTTCCACCAGGATCTTTGTGGCGCACGTGGGAGACTCCCGTGCCGTGCTGGGTTTTCATCCACCTGGGGGACAATGGATGGTGAGAGAGTTGACCAGGTGGGTAGCTGTGGGAGACATGGTCAAGGTATGGTTGTGTTTTCGGAAATAGTTGAACATCTGCGGTTTGTGTGGAATTCTTCATGATGTTTCATGAATCTATTGTGGGGTGATATGGAGATATAGGAAACAATGGAGTTTTGAGAACATATCCGTGGGACTCTCCAACTGATACTCTGATCGATCATAGGATTTCGTTTGGGGGATCTTCGTAGACATCACCTAAATAGATGGGATGTTGCGAGATATGCACTCCTTCTCTGAATGATTTTTCGGTGAGTCGGTGATGTCCAATCCACATTTTTCTTGGTTGACGGCCTATCACTGTAGTATGCCATCCTTTTTGATGATCAACCGAAAATCGCCAGGATCGTGTGAAGTGCTTTGTATCACATGACCCAACATCTGACAGTTTTGGGGACTTCGTTGTTTGCATACACCCTATCGGACCTATGAAGATTTGCTGATGATTTATTTTACCATGGGCTTTTCGATTGCATTTTCTAGCATTTGTTATTTTACTATTTTACCATGGCTCAGCAGACGTGCCAGGGACCACAAACCCGAACTACCAGAAGAAAGGAGTCGAATTGAAAGAACTGGGGCGCAGGAACCGGACTCAGCGTTTGAAAAGGTGGAAACAAATGGTGGCAACTGAACATCAGAAATGGGAGTCTCAATGGGTACCATGGGAATATCACCGGAATGGAATGGGACCTGAATGGGATATACAACCAACAATGTGTCTGAACATTGGGAATACCACCCAAATGGCCATTGGTTTTTTTTGGGGAAATGTTGTTGTCAACCATCAAATTCGAGGTTCCAATGTTCAGACAGGTTCAATGTTGTGTTTGAAATCTGCGGTTTCATCTCCAAAAAACTATGGAGACTTTGGGGGTGTAACTAGTATGAATGGATGGGATGAATTTCACCATTATTAACTATTAGTAGCCTTAATGGGCATCATGAACAATCCCATCCCCCACTAAGTCAATATGAGATTTAATTCATGTCTATTTTTAACTGTGAGATATTCATGATAACCATGGGATATTCACTGTATATTGACTACTAATAACCATCCATTAGTAGACATTATTAATCATCATAGTTATTAACCGTTCATTATTAAGTATTAATCATATTTTATTGGGATATTCATGGGATTGTGAACCATTATTAACATTTATCAACCACTATTAACCAGGAACGTATCCCATTGAAAACCCAAGGTTCCCAAGGTTCCCGGTGTGCCCCGGTGCCCCTTGGTGCCCCTTAAGCCATGCTGCCCAGGTCATTTCGGTTGGGCAGCCGCCCAACGTCACTTGCCGGGTTTACAGCCACCAACAGGCCGCAGGGGTCCACGTCGCGAGTCGATGTCCATGGGCAAAGATGACTTACATTTGTCATCTACACTGTCTATGGGCATAATTTTCCAACAATTGAGAATGGTCTAACTACTACTACTACTACTACTACTCCTACTACTACTCCTCCTGCTCCTCCTGCTCCTCCTGCTACTCCTGCTACTCCTGCTACTCCTGCTACTACTGCTACTACAGCTGCTGCTACTACTACTACTACTACTCCTCCTGCTCCTCCTGCTACTCCTGCTACTCCTGCTACTCCTGCTACTACTGCTACTACTACTGCTGCTGCTGCTACTACTACTACTACGACTACGTTTACAACTACAACTACAACTACAACCACAACCACAACCACAACTACAACCACAACCACAACGACAACTACAACTACAACTACAACTACCACCACTACCACCACTACCGCTCCTGCTGCTCCTGCTGCTCCTGCTGCTCCTGCTGCTCCTGCTGCTGCTGCTACTGCTGCTGCTGCTGCTACTGCTACTCCTACTGCTACTCCTACTCCTACCCCTACTGCTGCTACTACAGGCTAACTAACTAACTAACTAACTGACTGACTGACTGACTAACTAACTAACTAACTAACTAACTAACTAACTAACAAACAAACTAACTAACTAACTAACTAACTAACTAACTAACTAACTAACTAACTAACTAACTAACTAACTAACTATAACTAACTAACTAACTATAACTAACTAACTAAGTAACTAACTAGCTAGCTAACTAACTAACTAACTAACTCACTAACTAACGAACCAACTAACGAACCAACTAACTAACTAACTAACTAACTAAGTAACTAACTAACTAACTAACTAACTAACTAACTAGCTAACTAACTAACTAACTAACTAACTATAGCTAACTAACTAACTATAGCTAACTAACTAACTAACTAACTAACTAACTAACTAAGTAACTAACTAACTAACTAACTAACTAACTAACTAATTAACTAACTAACTAACTAACTAACTAACTAACTAACTAACTAACTAACTAACTAACTAACTAA
>BGPT01001103.1:144482-187093 GCA_003297045.1 Symbiodinium sp. clade C Y103
CGCAGCCAACCGCAGCAACGACGTTGACACAGCAGTCCCAAAAGAGAGCCCAGTTTTTGGCAGGATTCCGGCCTCGCGCACATGGGCCCTCGTAATATAGGAAAAAACATATTCTTCAATATTGGAGGTGTGTCATTGCGTTTTCCGCACTAAAGGCACCCAAAAACGAGAATATTTCTATGGATTTGAGCTCTATTTAAGTATTACATTGTATATACCTTTTTGTGGGGACTCCCAAGGAGCTACTGGTTTTTTGGATTGTTGAACCATTGCCTCTCCATTCTGATGCCTTCAAATGCAGATAGAGGTTTCTCGTGGTTTTTCAGGTTCTGACTGATGACCAATGGGGGAAGTTTCCAGCCTTTTCTGGCCACATTAGAGTCATTAGAAATAAACGATCAGACTTGCACATCTCACTACATGTAAACTGGACATACATGTACAGTATCATGAAAAGCTGCGTTCACAGAGCATGACATGTGCGGCACCCAGCTTGCATTGGCAGAAGCACATGTCGCAGCATATCGCTCCTTGTTGCCCATATTGAGCAGCTCCTGCTTGTGTTTTGCGGTCCCAAAAACAGGTCCAGATTCCGGACCCAAAAATGGGGTCGCAATTCAANTCGCTCCTTGTTGCCCATATTGAGCAGCTCCTGCTTGTGTTTTGCGGTCCCAAAAACAGGTCCAGATTCCGGACCCAAAAATGGGGTCGCAATTCAAAATTTGAAAGCCCAGCTGGCAAATTCGTGGTCCCCTTTTTGGGCCCGGGTTTTCGGCACAGCGCGCCCGTTGAACCGCGACACGTGGCGTCGCTCAGCAATGTTCTTTTTGCGAATGGTAGCCAAGATGCTGATGTCACTTGGTTGCCAAGATGCTGGTTTGCACAAGGAGGGGACATGGTGTGGAAGGCTGTTTTGGTACAGTTCCGCGGTCCCATTTCCGGGACCAGACTCATTGCATAATGTGATGGCGAAGCGCCCCGTGTGGACAAATTCCGTGCTACAACGTTTTCCCCAACAAAAACCCATTCCTGCACCCTTTCTTGCACCTTCCCCCCCGCCCCCTCCCCCTTGCATTTAACTTTGTAAGGCCCAAACGGTGTCCGCCGTCCGCGGCCACGGACTGGGCGTCCGCAGCCGTGCTGCAAGGCGCCCGCGATCAAGAAGTGGCGTCCGCAGAGTGGTAAGGCCCAAGTGGCGTCCACAGCGTCTGCCCATTGGCAGGGCCTGCCCCAAGGGTGTGCAGAGTTAAGTCCAGGCACAGGGCGAAGGTCGTCAGCTAGCCGGATTGCCCTCACAATTTTCTGGGAGCTGGTGGCTTCACTGACAAGGGTAGTTCATGTTGTCTCGTGCTTTGTGTCAAGGAGCCGGAGTCAATTCCACACGAGTCCCGGTCCTGGAAACGGGCCCCTGATATATTCAAAAGTCCACCCTGCCACGGTGTGTCCCCTCGCAGCATATATATATATACATATCTTATATTAGATATATGTACATACATATGTATATATAGATATATATATATAACTGATGATCAACGTTTGTCAGATGCTCATTTTCCGAGTTGAATTTCCCATAACTCAGTAGCCCATCTTTGGCCACGCCCTCAGAGATCACCGGCCATGGCCAGCTATCCCGTAATTTTCCCCATGAGGTGAATCTGATTGAGCGCTCCTGGGATGCGTCGTCTCGGGCGGTCCTTGCGCTCAGCTTTTTTTACCATGGATTTTTGAATGTGGCTGGATGGATTTGGAATTTCATGGGGAAAAAAAAGTGGGGGAAATTCCATGGTGAAAAGAGAGCATCTCATTGGGGGATGTCATCGTTTTTTTTCTGGATGACTTGATGTCGCAAGTCCGAGTCTCTAAGTCTCGGCGGATCATAGGGAACCCCAAAGTGGCCATTTTGAATGGGACAATGACGAAGAAGCAGTCGATGGAATGGGATACGCTCCGGTAATCAAACGTGGCAATGGAAAATCCACCATTTTTAGATGATTTTCCCATTAAAACCTCTATTTATAGGGGATTTCCAATTGCTATGTTTGATTACTGGAGGGTACACGATGTTCAAATACACCCGCATTCGAAGGTTTCTTCTGAGTCTTTCATTGATTCTGTTCTCGATGATGTTCGATCGCATTAGATCATGTGATGCATGAACGTTGCTTGCAAGTCGCTTCCAAGTATTTCACTCTTTGATGGCGGAGCTTCAAGCAGTGAGGATTTAAGCCATGTGCCCCAGTCCCAGTTTTTCCATCTCATTTGCATGTTTTCCCAGTTTTTTTTCCCAAGCTTTCCATCACATTTTTCCCAAGGCCATCATCCTTGCTTCAGATGGGCTTTGGGATGTGATCGACAGCTTCTCCGCCGTCCCTTGGGCGAAAACGGAGGATTGAACCATGAAAGGTTGTGGATTTGCCCTTTGGTAATTCTAACTAATATGGGGATAGGTCAAAACCTATTAGTAGCTATTTTCATGGGATGAACATCCATTTACCAGCTATTTTGATGTGAACAGAAGGTACCAGGGTTTTGACTCATAGCCATATGGGTTTGCCATGATTTTTCACAGATCATTCATGTTCAAATGGGCCAGGAGTGAACTGAGCAGTTCGAAAGGTGGCCCAGGAGATGATTCTCCCAGATCGGTCAGTTGTTCATTTGAGTACCAGAAGCTACTTGAACAAACATAGGGATATGAACCAGCGATGGGGACTTGTACATAACCAAGGGTAAAATATCACCATATCCATGGATTGCAAGTCATATATGCCTATTGAATTAATCCCACTGAATGAATTCAATCGATATTTATCCATATTATACGGGGTTCTAGACGGGTTTGTTTGAACATAGGGTACCCTAAAATCTGGCGGTCAATCATGGTTAATCATCACTTTCCCCATTAGAATCAAACGATATTGAGGTGTACCACATCTTTAACGGATTTCAACGGACCTGTTGGTAAAATGTCTCCTGTTACTATCGTATGAATTATATCCCCAGTATTCCTCAGCCATAGTCGCCTGAACCTAAACCTGCAGAAGCTGATTTTGTTACTTCCCGCTGGTTAATCCACTAGAAATGGGGAATATACGGGTAGCATTATCTAGCGCCTCCCAAAGATCCATCGGGTTAAAAACAACCTCATTTTCTCCATGACACTTCTTCTTTGTGGCTATACCCCATCTTTTCGACACACCCAAGTTTCGATTATACCCTCCTGTAAGCCAAGATAGATGTGGAGTTTACCCAGCCATAAATGTCGATCATTTTGCGAACGGGAAACCATGGGAGTTTGCACATCAATCTATTGGGGCAATCAGAATGACCTCATTGCGACCTCACTGGAATCATCATAGTTCTCATACATATATATATATATGATTATATATATATATATATACTGTACATATATATATATAATAATAATATATATATATATATATATATATAGAGGGAATCATCCCCAACTGGCCCAACATTTCAGGTGTATGAAATATGAAAAATATTGAAGAATGCTGTAAACTGTCCCATGTCGATGTGCAGATCATGTTCCCATCGGCTCGACAGGTCACTATGGCCTGGGAGGCCTTTGAGAAAGGTGCTGATCCCGCCCACGTCTTGTCACAGGAGGCCCGCCTCAGGGGTATTTTGTTCAAAAAATTGGGGAATGGGGTAGCAATTTATGCATGTTTTCATGGTGAGATTTCGCATGTAAACAGCACTTCATGGTCATTTTCTCATGGAGAAATCAGCTTTTGAAGCCCAATTTCTGGCGATGAAGATGGTGAAACATGAGGCATGAAATCATTGGAGAATCGTTCCACTGGATCTTTAGGGTTGGCCCATTTTTCTGGACAAAGCCGAATGGGCTGAAGGGATTTCGGGTGGCTCAGAACTGCCTGGTTAGCAGTGTCACTGGTTTGCTTTAGTGCCCCAAAAAGACACAGGAATTCATGGAAATCAATTCGCTACTTTGAAAGTATTGTATATATATATATAATTATATATACATATATATATATATAATATATATATATACATATATATATATATATATACACATAAATGGAACACCCACCATTGATAGATCATTTTCCTTGGTAGGGTCATAGATTTTTGCGCATCAACAGAGTGCGGAGATTTCATCGGTGGATGTCCCGCCAAGGCTTATGCACGGTGGGGACGCAGAGGGTTACAGGCGGGGGTGACGTTGATGAAATCAGTTGGTTTTGCAAGCATTGAAATAGTTTGACATATTGACACTATGTGGAGGTTTCCTAAAATGGAGGTGCGTAGATGGATTTTCCATTCTAAACCATCCATTTTGGGGTACCCCCCATTTATGGAAACCTCCATTTTGACATTTTGATTCATCATCCAGTGTTTTCTGCCTCATTTTGCGGACTCCCCCAAATCCAGACTCAATCTTCATAGGAACCCAATATTGCCAACGGAAACATTGAGATTGGAAGTTTCCGAACTTAAAGAGATACTCCGAAATCATCCAAGTCAGACTAGAGCATGACTTCGTATTGAAACCTATGGTGACTTGGGGACCCCCCCATTTTAGGAAGCCCAGATGGGGATGAATCAACACGATGACCAGCTAAAAGTTCCGAAGTTCGTGCCCAAAGTTACTCCGATCTTGTGGGCTTGCACCAAGGCTGGATACTCAGACGATATCTCAATCATTGTCCGAATCTTGTAACTGGTTGGTGGTGGTATCTTTTGTGACATCCGATTGACCGAAAGGGAATGAGGGGGGCCGTCTGAAAATTGCAGGGAAAACACTGCGGCAAATCCTAGGGATCATTTTGCCAATGAGAATTGCCACGGATGATGTGCTGAATCCCTCATTTTCAGACACACCCCATGATGCCAAGTGATCTTTGTGGGGCTCAACCACCAACCGGGTCGAGTCTCACCAAAAACTGCCACGACCGGTCAAGCATCCAGACTCCAGTGCAGCAGCTGGCTCTGGATGTTGGAGTGGTAGCAGCATCACATGTGGCGCCAAGACAGATGAACCACATATGGCAGCAGATGGGTTGTCGGAAGATCATGGGAGAACAAAAAGGCACCAAAGTATAGCAAATATACCACCGCTTTTCTCCTCATATTCTCCATATATTTCCACATCACATTCTGATACATTTCAAAATTTCGAGAAATTGGGGGCTATGAGCCAAATCGACACATTTTCATCTGCCCTGCGCCTGTGAGGTGTTTTTCTTAGATTTTGAAAATGTAGCAGCCATGAAAGTTATACCCCGTATTTATGAGTTAATAAATGGGGATTAAGTTAAATGCATGGATGGGGATTTTATGGGTGTTATGGATTTAAGATGATTTAAGTCAGTATATTTAGTAAGTCCTTTAACCATCAACATGAGGGGTTTTATTCGGTTTTTAGCTATCAAGGACATGGGGATTTAGTTGAGAAATGAGGGTTTGTTTGTTATTATATGGGACCCCGAAAGGACAAGAAAAGTAAAACCTACGAGAATCGTGATAAATTACTGTCCGATCTTTTCTGGGATTGCTATAGTCTGGTTGGGGATTCTGTATGAAACTCGCACCCTCCGGTAGTCACAACTTGCAATGGAAAATCCTCCATTTGTAGACCATTTTCCCAACAACACCTCCTTTTCTACGGGATTTCAAAGAAGTGCCATGTTTGATGACGCCGGAGGGTACTTATCAGCAATACCTATAGATGGGATTTTATTGATATTCCACAAAAAACACGCAGCAACAATAGGGATTATCATATCATATAAAAGCTCACCACATTTATATTATTGGGGTATTTTTTATGGCTCATAGCGTGCCCGGGTGAGCCAAAGGCTCACTACCGCCTGGCCAGCATGAGAGCAAAAGGTGGCCGAAGTTCCTTTTGTGGGATTTCTGAAGAATGGCGTTGAGGAAGACCAGAGCAAAAAACTGGAGGTTGATAGTGGTTGAGGGTAGTGGATAATAACGATTGATAATGTTTGATGATCATTCATTGTGGACATTTATGAACATTACAGTATCTATGAACATTATTCACTATACTTTATTAGATAATGGTTGATAATAGTTGATGCTTGCTACTAATTTGACAACAGTTAATACATCTGAATGAATTTGATCATGACCTCAACCTGTGACGTCACTGGAATGATTGGAATTGAAAGGGAATCACCCCCAAAGGGCCGCCGTAATCCAGTCCCACTGATATCAAACACCACCCCAAGAAACCATGGTGGATGTAGGGGATGAAACCACATGTTCAGATCATGCACATATTTGTGGCTGGAAGATCGCCAATATGAATGGAGTTTTTCTTTTTGTGGGACAATTCTGCACAAATGGGTAATTTTCCAGCAAGCCATGTTTGATTACCAAGAGGTATTTCTTGCGGCACAGTGGTCTGTGACACTTGTTTCCTGCTGCCATTCTTTACGACCTCAAGAGGAAAGTAGCACTCACCGCAAGACATCACGGATGCTTCAACTAGAGATAGCTAGACTGTCCCTCCCAACGTCCTAGCTGCATATCTTCCCTAGAAGATTCCAGGACATTTTTGAATGTGACCGGACGCCGGAGGCACGACATGGATTTTACACTGCCATCAGCTGAGCAATGAGCCACCAACAATAACAGATGCGAAAGGATTGCCCAAACTCCCATGGTTTACAGCCTCATCCCAGTAGCCTTGCCGTAAACTGGCGGCTGATTTTCATCCAAATTTTGGACAACCCCGAAATTCCAAACGTTGACTGTTGATCGCTTGGGCATGGGGCAATGTAGCTGCTGTGCACCTTCTGTTATAACAGATGATATCACACACGTCGCTCAGGTGGTGATGGGGATGTGCAATGGCATGGCTGTGGGTTGACGAATGAACAGACGTAGTTTGGCGAAAATTGCCCATATTTCTAGATGATTTACCTATTAAACATGGTGATTTTCCATAGTTATGTGAGTTTACCAGAGCGTAGTCAATTTCTGCAGATGTTGAACAATTTTCAAAGATGTGACCAATATATAAATATACATATTATATACATAGAATATGTAATATAAATAATATTAAGTAAGTATGTAATATAACAGGATCTATAACATAATTTAATATAGTTTATAACATAAAGCAATAATATAATATAATGTAATATAATATAATGTAATATGATATAATGTAATATAATATAGTATAGTATAATATAATATGATATACCATAACATAATATGATAACATATAATATGATATCATATACAATATTATATGATATGATGATGCACCAACTGCAAGAAAAATCCTTAGAAAACAGTGTGTCTCACCCAAGGGGGGCAATGGAGATCCCATATTCGATCACCCCAAAATGATGAGAATCATTACTCTCCGGCAAACTAACATAGCTGGCCGGAAAATCACCGTTTTTAATATAGGTAAATTATCGAAGTAAACAGGGATCTTACATAGGTTGTTTTTAGTTTGCTGCAGGGTAGTTTTCCATTTGAGCCATTAGAAGTACCTTTGTCGATGAGCAACTTTGTTGGGGGTTATACTAAGTGCTTTATGGGGGAATATTGGGGATTAATTAAGTCATAATAGGAATATGTACTAATTAATTAGCTTCCAACCCTTGGGTCAACTTGAAGTTTTTTTTAAAATCAAGATTTTCAGACGTCACCCAACAGATGTTGGACACGGATCCCAGCTGCAGTGGACGGTGCGGAAACTGAGGCTTCGGAGCCGCCCACGTATTTCGCCTCGCAGGCGATGTGGAGCCTTAGGGTGAAGTCAGCCACCAGTTTTTAACATGAGCCTGGCATGAGATGTTATGAGTTGGGGTTGGAAGATAAAACTACGTACTGCAACATCTATGGAAAATCGCCATTTTTGATAGGTAAATCATCTAGAAATTGGGTATCTTCAGGGACTATGTGAAAGTTTGGGGTCTGGGTTGAGTCACTTTAACAATGGACCAACAAATGCATTTATTTGAAAATGGGACACCCCGCTCCATCCACGGGTTAAAAACTCCATTTCCCAATTCAAGTGGCAATATGGGCGTGTATCCGATTTTCACTCCCCAATGGCTGAGGATTTATCCTATGAATTACTGTGAGATTGCTATGAAGTTAAAGCGATGGAGCCATGGGTTTTTGGAGGGCTAATTGGCTAATGATTACTTTTTAAGCATCCATTTTGGGGGGACCAACCGACCTGCAGCAGCCCAGAGTGGGGCCCCAGGACACATAAAATCTGGCTTATCACATTGCTCCACAATGTGCCATGGTCAAGTTAGTTGGATGGTTTACCCCTGGGGGTGATGAGAGCAATCACTTGATCTTGATATACCCTCTGGTAAATTAACAGTTTGACCCTGAGAAACTCGCTTATTTTTAGAGGTTTCACTCATCTTCCAATCCCAATGACTGCCAGGAAGATGAGTGAAACCTCTAAAAATATGGATTATATATAGAGGGATTGAAACCTCTATCAACATATTCTATGAGTGAAACCTCTTATGTTGATTTACCAGATGGCATATGGATTTTTGAATTACCTGCAAGGAATAAACCATCTCGATGGGATGACCAAAAACCCCATGACTCCCACCATGGCGCAGATTGCGATTGATGGTTGATATACCATATTTTCCAACTTTTATATCACTTAACTGATGTTAGTTTGATAGTGTTTGATACTCAGTTCGAGAATGTTAGGTATATGCTGTGTCCATTTTTGTCCTAGATTGATCCATGGATTTTCGAAAGAAACTCGGGGGCCAGGCGGATGCACTGGCTTCGTCCCTCACCTTGGCACCCGCCGGAATGGACGACGACGCTGGAGGGACGCAGGCGATAGGGTTTTGTGATCCCAAAATGGTGTACTGTTTCACCATGGTTTCATACGAAAATCATGTGGAAGATATTTAAACCTCATGGGAAAACATTGGGAAAGTATGGGAAACTGTATGAAGACATATTCATACAAGCATTAACATAGAAACTGTTGACTTCATCTACCCTCTGGTAGTTTAGGATGGGGATAAAAGCCATCAACAAAAATGAAACATTGGGATTTACCATCAAGAATTCATGCCTAATGGGGATATACCCTCTGGTAATTTTTAGAGTTTGCCATTGAAGTTCTTCACCTTTTAAGGTCGATAAATGATCGGGCCATCTATACCATAGCAAACTGGATCAAGGAGCATCTTTCAGCAGCATAGCATCGCATAGCAAGCCACTGCTTGGCGCTGGTTTGAAGGTGGAACTGTGTTTAGGTAGCCAATTCAAGGTAGCAATGCATTCAAGGTTAATCGTAGCTCGGTATAGCATGGTATAGCTCTATTAAGCATATGGCGCCACGCCCCCTATATTGGATTGCATGGAGATTTCCAAGCCCCATAGGGAAACTGCAGATTGCGCTCTTGCTTCCATAGCTTATTCAGTGTGTTCCATAGCTCATTCAGTGTTTTTTTTTATCGTTGCCTTTGGCTAAGCCATGAGTGCAGCTTCAACTGTGGACGACTTGCGGCGCTACTTCGAAACTTTGTACCGAGAGGGTGGGGAGTTCCAAAGTGATGAGTACGAGAACAGCAAGAATTTCAACCATTCCTGGAAGCATCTTACAACCGGCATGGTTGTGTGGAAAGATGCCATTGATTTGTCAGCAGGGCCAGGTGCTAAGGCATTCTTTCACTATACAGGGGAATTGCCTTTCAGAAACATCACGGCCCTTGAGAATCTCAAGGGCCGTGATGTTTCTGAAAGGCAATTCCCCTGTATAGTGAAAGAATGACTTGAGAAGGAAGCTGCCGAGGTATGGGCCTCACTGAAAACAGAGGGAGAAAGTGCAAACGCCTGGTGGGGGCGAGGGGTATACAGCGTCCCAAAACCTCCCGACCAATGGGCAGACTAAATGGAACTTTTAGATAACAATTTTAGAAACATGATGAAGCGGGATATGGCACTTCGTGGTGAAGAGATGTGAAGAGTATGTGAGAAAGGAGTATCCACCACGCGCTGCGTTCTGCATTCCTTTCCTGATTGACCCGGAGAACGCCTAGGACATTTCAGTGAGGCCAGCGCCTGAGATGGAAGCAGCGGGAAAGCCACCGGGCACGAATCTAGGTGACAAACCCTTGAATGAACCAGGGCAGCCAAAGCGCTGCTGTGTGGTTCTCCGTGCGGCTGGGGAGGACGGAGTTGCCAACGCTCGAGCTTGCCTGCCAGGTGCTCTCCGAGCACGCGAAGCGGCTGCTCAGAGTCCTCCAAGCCATGGGCCTGCTGAAAGATGCAGAACCGCTCTACAGGAGAGCTGTGGAGGCCCATGAGCGCACCCTCGGTTCCGAGCATCCTGACACATTGATCTCAGTCAACCAGTTTGCACGTTGCCTCCAAGCCATGGGTCAACTGAAAGATGCAGAACCGCTCTTCAGGAGAGCTGTGGAGGCCCAGGAGCGCACTCTCGGCGCCGAGCATCCTGACACATTGGTCTGAGTCAACACTTTGGCATGTTGCCTCCAAGACATGGGCCTGATGAAAGATGCAAAACCGCTCTAGAGGAGAGTTTTGGAGGCGTGTGAGCGCACCCTCGGTGCCGAGCATCCTGACACATTGACCTCAGTCAACGTAGCTACCTCAACATGTTCAGGAGGTCATCGCCGTCAATAGGCACGGAATAGTCAATGTCTCAGCTTGGCTTCGTTTCGGGAAGGTTTCACCACAATGCCGTCGACTTTCACCTCGCCGACATGATCCTTTGAATCTGAATTCCCTTAACATCATGTCCCATAGAGTGTTAAATTACTGAAGATATCCTAAATGGGAAGAGGTATGGAAGAGGCCAAAACATGATGAAATTTAACGACATATTGATGGCAAAATGATTTAACTTGCTTAAATCCGGTTGAACGGATGGGAATTCACAACCACACAATGATGGCTTGAGATACAGCATATAGCAACTAACAGCAAATATCGGAGTGGAAGTCATGGCAAGAGACGTGGAAGATGAACGCTACAAAGATGCAGGGACATATCTGCAACTGGTCTTTCAATGGGTTTGTCTGAAAATAGGTTGCCCCTAAAATTGACGGTTTTCCATCAATTTCCTTGTTAAATGACAATTTTGGGAGTATACGCCATTTTCAGACACAACCATACTATCCCAACATATCAAACAGAACTGCTGGGTTTGTTTGAAAATTAGTGATATCCCCCAAAATCCGATAGTGTAGAATCTCATTTTCCCATATTTTCCCATTAACATTGCAATTTTCTGACAATTTATTGGTATGCACCATTTCCGGACACACCCAAATGAACCATTAAAACTACCCTGGTTGATTTGTTAATGTAGGGACTTATACGATTTAATCTATCAAGGATGATGATAACCCATAGCCAACGGGAAATCGTTTTCAAACAACTACTATTTCATGAGATGAGATAGGGCCAGGGGTATCTTTCATGGTTCAAATGAAGTCTTCATGAGTTCGAGGAAACTTCTGAAGAGTTTCAACGCTTCAACTGGTCTCAGGGCCTGGCTATTCCAGCCGCCAGAGGGGATAGCTTCGCGACAATGATGCCAGCGGGAGCCTGAATTGCCACAGTTGACACCAGTTTTTTTGTTGGTTTTCCAAGGTCCTACGATTGTGTGATGGGAAAATCTGCAGGAAAACCCTATATTTGATGGCAAAAACCATGATTTCCATTTTGATCTTTCACTTCAACCAATCCATTTCATCCCATTTCCAATGGTCTTCAGCTGTTGATGCCTCTCCAAAGTTTCGAACCGCTCATCCAAAGCTGCAGTTCGTGCCGACAGCCGAGGATCGCGCCAGTTTTCGCACGTTGGTTCCTGACAGAGGAAGCTTCAGCACACTGGTTCCCGACAGGCAGTGGCGTGGTGGCGTATTCTTCCCATTGCTGAGACCACCAAACCTGATCCTGATTTCAGACAAATTCTTCAGAAAGGGAATCGGACCCACAATTTTGGAGAAACTCTACCGTTTGGTAATTCGACATAGCTGACATAGCTTTGGAAAATGGCACATGGTGATCTCGATAGCAAACTGTGGAATTACCAGAAGGTATATCCCCATTAATCAGAATTGTTGATGGTTAATCAGTTTATCACAATGTTTGGAACTAAGGATGGTAGATGAAACAAAGAAGTCGACTTCCTCTCAGTTCTGGTGCTTGGTCAGCCAGGAAAAGCTTCGATACCTTGCAGCCCAGTCGGTTGAGTCCTGCACTGAGAGAAGTAAGACTGAGAGCTTTCAACTGAGGATAGGGATTCGGACATACCCGGGGCCCGGGGGTATTCGGACACTGATACACACACACATATTTTACTCAAGAAACAGTTGGTGAGTGTGAAATATTTGCGTGGTATCAGTATCCTAACACATCCCAACTCAAGAATCAATATGTGGTAACCCCAACAACAGACCATCCCCAAGTCATCACCATTTCTATGGGTGGGATGGGTTACCATCCCCAGTCATGGTAGGTTTATGGCATTGGGTTGCACACATCATGAACCATCATTATATATCCGTTATAACAATTCGTAATATTCACGATTATCACCTCGAATCATCGTGATTCATGATTCACCATTCTTAACCATTATTAAGAACCTTATTAACCACTATAAGGCCATGATTTTCACCATTGCTTCGCCGCCATGTCATGGGATTTCATGAGCTCACCAGGGATCCAACCTTTGGGGCTCCAGCAGCACCCAGGCTTTGGCACCTTGGTACCGGATAGGCCCGGAACGGTGATTCTGGTGCTTTTAAAAAAGAACATACACATAGCCGTGGATGGAATTTGAGGCTGGTTTCTGAGCCTTTATAGAGAATTATACAATGATATTCCAAATATATATATATATAGATATTCACATATATATATATATATATACACATAGATGTATAGATGATTATAGAAAATAGATGTATCTATATATATATATATATGTGAAACCACTTTTATAGATGACCACCCAAGAGCCGGGATGGTCGACACCGTTTTACACTGAAAACATGACATCCTGCTCAGTTTCCAGGCTCAGTTTCCAGGCGCCTGTGCCAGAGGATGAAGGTCCGGACCTCAACATTTTGGAACGTGAATGGCTTGAAGAAGGGGTTGATAATGGCCATATTTTGCCGTAATCTAATACATATCTATGATAAATAGCTATAATTTGAATGAAATTGTAATGATCTGACTGAACTTTGAAGTATTCTTGATAATTTGACTCATCGTTTGACTGAACTCTGAGGTGTTGCGATAGAATCAATTTGCCCAGTTCGAAGTATGATCGAGGTTCAGGATCGGAAGAGGAGAAGCCCGTGCTGTATGCAGACTCTTTGGAGGTTGGTCAAAAATTGGAGCCAAAGGGGCAAAATGGAGGTGAACAATTGAGAGTTTGTTCCATTCCAAACATATTGCTGTGGTAGACTAACAGTTTGCTATTGAAAATGGCCATAGAAATAGTTGATTTTCCCATGAAACATGGTGATTTTCCATAGCTATGTTGGTTTACCAGAGGGTATCTAATGAAGCCAGGAAAGTGATTCGTTCTTCGTTCTTTAAAACTGGGATGTGGGAAACTTGGATTCTTCAAGTGTCTTGGCCTAGATGATTGGTCGCTGGAGACGGTCATGCCTGCGGGTCACTCCATTTTGATTTTTTTTTTGATCATTTATATGGAGGTTTCTTAAAATTGGGGATCCCCAAAACCACAGGTTTCAATACTAAGAGAGTCCAATTTTGGATGATTTGGGGGTACCCCCATTTTAGGGAACCTCCATATCAGGAGCATCTCCAATTCAGATTGATCTGGTCTCACCTTCATGTTCATTTCCAATGATCCCGCAGTCATTTGTTGGTTGTATCCCAACATGCCATCGTTGTTTGGTGAGACATCCGGCAATGTGCCTATTTTTCCTCTCACATTCTTGCTGGTGAAAACTTCCCTTTGAGTTGCTTACAGTCGTGTTCGAAGTATCGGTTCGTTAAAGTCTACATTGCTGCAGGCTCTTACTAGTGTAATTCTTACTACATATATCTACATACATACATATATATAATATAATATAATATATATATAGAATATAATATAATATAATATATATATATATATGGGCCATATATATGGGGGTTTCCTAATTCATGGGGGTACCCCCAAATCATTCATTTTTCAAAAATAGGATTTTCCATTCAATAAACCCTCCATATTTTCGGGTATCCCCCATTTATAGAAAGCCCCCCATATGGATCAATCCGAATCAATCCACTTAAGACTGGGCGTGTAACTTAGACTGACCAACTTAGACTAACTTAATATAACATATTATAATCCACTAAAACCATTCACGCATGTAGAAACCCGCAATATGATATGCATTTTGGTCATTTCGGGTGGGGTGGGGTGGGGTGGGGCAATAACGTTCATGTTAACTTGCACACAAACGTCATGCTACGCTAGGCTGATCTTCTCTTGCACTTACACACACACACACACGTCATGCTACGCTATGGTGGGGTGGGGCGGGGTGGGGTGGGGCAAAAACGTTCATGTTAACTTGCACACACACGTCATGCTACGCTACGATGATCTTCTCTTGCACTTGCACACACACACACACACACACACACGTCATGCTACGCTATGGTGGGGTTGGGTGGGGTGAGACATTTGCGAGTCACGCAAGGAGTTCAAAATTTGCTGCGCTTGCAACATTGAACTTGAACACTTGAGTTCTGCAAAAGTTAACCGGCATTTGAAACCTAGATGGTTAGTTTTGCGGTCCCCGATTCTCACATCCGTGACGTTGAACATTTGTATGTTGATAGATGAAATTTGTCCGCTTGATGACTAACGTTCAAAATACGTGGGAAAACACAGGGAAAATTAACATTCAAATGGCTGCGGAGCATGAAAGAAAAAATCACAGACACAAGACAAAAATTGTCTGAAACACGAAACGACGCGGGTTTCTATATGCGTGAAACCTAAAACTGGACTAACCAACCCTAGATGAGCAGTGATCAAAACCACTGTTGGTGGATGAGCACTGATCCAATCGGGGAAAATCGTCAGGTCCAGGCGGCCGCTTCCGCCATGCGGCCGGAGCCTGGGGGTGCGATGGCTGCGCCCCACCGCGGCTTCCTAGGCCGGATGGGATGGAGAAAAAGCTGGAACTGGAACTGGGGTTTTGATGGAGTTCTTCGTTTTTTTTCAGGGATGATCGGTTTTTGATGGATCCTTCAGGGATTTGGCAGCATTTGGATGGTAAAGATGAGCTTCTGGTTGCGTTTCATCTTCCAAGATGAAACTCTAACCCATAGTCAGCACCCTGGTGCCGCGGCTTGGCCACGGGCCAGGTCGCTTTGCCTCCATTCGAAGATCCTCGGCGCCCTACCGGGGGCACTGAGGACATCTGAGGACGACTGGGACCCCAAAGAATCGGTTTCCAGGTCCTCAGCGTGTCGTCAGGTGTGACACGGGCGCCCTGCCAGGGACATCTCAGTACAGTTTAAGGTACTTTTTTCCACTGGAAAAACCGGTGTTCACTGAGTTTCACGAGCTGCGGAGTCACCATTGGCAAAAATGGTTGCGGCATCGGAAATGGCCAACTTTGGGAATCCAACATTTTGGGGGAAATGGCCACATTCAAAGCCATCTGATGACTAATAGATGGGCTTCCCAATCGTTGGGATGTCTGTCTTATTGCCTTGTTTGATTACCCAGAGAGCATGTCTTGTGAGTGGCCTGGAATGGGTTCAGTTCTTTTCATGTCCAAGATGTTTGGCCTCCTTTTGCTTCAATGCTTCCTCCGCTGCCATTGACTCTCGGGCATGGCCATCGTATTGAACCATCGGAGTCTCATTTAAAAGAAAGATACAGTAACTAGCTTTCAAAACATGCATGGAACATGAGGAGTATTAAGCAGGCATGCCTTGATAAATGTCTTCATGTACTGGCTACATGCAGAAGCTGCATACTGGTCATTGGATGTCATTGGTCACAGTCAAAATTGTCGAGTGATTTTAATAAGAGAGCAATAGGTGTGTTTCAAATTTGAGGTTCAATTGGAAACCCTTTCATGGATGGATTTTCCACTGGTTGCTGTGAAAAACTTCCAAACTCATCCAAAAACTCAGCTTTGTGAGCCGGATTTTCCTTGATGTAGACACACAGTTTAGCTCAAGAAGGATGGCACACGAAGAAGAGCAGGCTTTGGAAATCGAGGCTGGTACTTCTGACATGTTTGAAGACTCTGTTGGGTTTGTCTGAAAATATGGAGAACTACCCTTTGATGGCGATTTAAGGGTCTTCAGATCGATTTGATTCGAGGCTCTTCAGGGTCTTCCTTTGAAAGATCAGACAAACCCTTTTCAAAGCTTGGAAAACAGTTCGACTTTCGAAGGGTTGGTGCGGTTGGCGCACTAAAACGGTTTTCCTTTCCGATTCAGGAGCTGTCCAGGAGGAGAAGTGATATCCCATCCTCCCCATGTTGGCCCAAGGTTAATTAAATACCCTCAAGAAGGGACCCCGAAATAAAGGATTATAATGGATCGCATGTATATATATATATAATATATATTTATTTATTTACCTTGACTTCCAACGTTGAAGTTTGTCTTGGCCTTTGAAGACAAGGGCATGCAAGATTAATATCAATATATAAAGCCAGGTTTTTTGCACGGTCTGTACTGCTACTTGACCCCCTTGCAAGTGTGCATTGAACGCTGCACGCGTGGAGGCGTTGCAATCGATTTTTGAGGAGGGGAAGGAGTTCACGAGTATCTCCGAGAAAGAGCAGCTGCCTCAAAGAACTGCTGTGGGTGAACTGCTGTGCTGTTCGCAGAAAATCAGACGCTAAAATAGGGTTGCTCCATCCTATTATAGCCACTTTCGGGGTGGAAACTCGTAATTTCACCCATTGATTCACCCAATTTCCGGCCCAACCGTACCTGGGGTCTTGGGAGCAAGCTCTGAAGCTTCTGAAGTCCAGGATCTGACTTTGCCCAGAAACATCAGCATTTTGTTGAGGTTCACCATCAAGCTGCTACCCTTCCCTGGAGGGGAGGAGGACAGCTTTGTCTGTGCTGTCAGAGCCGGGGTGAAATTTTGGCCTCCTGCAGGAGAACCATGTGGAGGTGACGCTTCATGTGACCTACACAGAGGCCCACGGGATGAGGAATGTGTGAGACTCCCGTGAGATGTTGGATCAATTGCAAGGCTCATAGCTGTCATAGCTGACCTTCAGATGTCATAGCGACCAGGGAGGTTCCCTGGAAGAATTGTTTGGTGATGAGGCATACCCTGACGAAGCGCCAGAATGGAAGCTTGAGGCGAAACGGCGCAACGGTGAAACAATGCTCAACATGAACCATTCTCCAATGGGTCTGAAAATAGGGTACCCCCAAATCCCAATGGCTTAATCATGTTTAATCATTGGATTGGTCTAAGGGAACATGTACAGGAAACCTTCATATTTCATGGGAAAAAAACATGGTTTTCTGATGTTTTCTGTAGATTTTCCCAACTTGCCATAACTTGCTGGATTGCACCGAGGAGGTGAAAGGCTTGAGCGATGAAAAGCTCGAGGAGCTTCAGCAGAGAATAGAGGCTGGCGGATCGACATGGAGCTGGAACTTTTGAACAAGCCTTCAAACAGAGGCCCTATTTGAACAAATATCATCCAAACGCCTCGACATCTGTTTTATTGGCCGGTAAAGGCCTTTGAATCTGGGAAACTCATCCACTTTTGAGGGTTGAGTATGTTGAGTTGTTTTGATTTGGTAGTCAGATGTAGTCAGTATATTTTGACCTTATATTCCATTTAGTAGCAAATCCAACCATTTTGCCGACGTTTTGTTAAACCTAGATTCTGCTTGCAGAAGGTCAACTCCATGAATTTCAACTCGGATCCATTGGATAGCTGGCCTTTGTCAACTTGTTACGTAGCTGGCTGGAAAATCACCATGCTAAGTTCAGTAGATCATCGAACTAAACATGGGCCATGTCCCATAGCTGCTAAAATCCCTTTTGGTCATCATTTTCGATAGTCAATCCCAATGTGAATCCCAATGTTTAACGGTTCAATCCCCCCAAAAACTCCCAATGTCCCACTCAGGGTTGCTGCAACTCTTGGAGTCATCGGATGTTGCTGCAGGAAAGCATTGAAGCTTCCTTAGGGATGGCCATGATCTACCCCATGACTGAGGTATGCCAGGCTCCTTGACGTTTGATTTACGGCTTTGATCATCTTTCTGTGTTTGAAACTGGTGTCTGTATCCCCCCCAGATAAGTATTTTTTTTTTTAAAGGAGATGATGAATCGGGCAGTAACGGGACGAAGCCACATGTTTGTTGGACAATCGATCTGAATTTTCACAACATGGACAGGTGTTTTGCTGAATTCATCAAGGCAAATTGCAGTAATGAACCCTGAATTGACGCTCCATTTTGGTTGTCTGTAGCGGATGCAGCTCTGTTCAAGACTTTACGACATTTCTTCGCAAGCTTGGATTTGCCGATTGTTGGTGATTTTTTGTTTTCCCATTGATAAATTTGATGACTCCACTAGACATGGGGAATATATATATTATATATGTTATTTACTTGTTGATGGGGTTTGCTGGATTAAATTTAAGACGAAAAACTCTGAAGTCCGAAGTAAACAACGCTTTCTGTGCGAAGATTTCCTGCGCTCAGGACTTTTTGAAGGACAACAATCAGAAAGAGCTATCGATGCATGAGCAGATGATGCTTCGGCAAGCCGAGGCCAGGTGGACTGGGCAGTGCGATGGGATCTTGGGGATCTTGGCTGTGTCTGAAAATGGCTATGCCCCATCTTAAAATGGCAATTTAATGGGACAAATGATGATTAAACAGTGGATTTGGGGATACTATGGGATACCATATTATCAGAAAAACCCTCTTGTTGCTGCTAATGACGACTACATTGTAATTCAGATTTTCATGGTTTGATAAACATTTGCGACTTACTATAACTTATATGTATAGTCATTGTGATTCTGATTTTATCATGATGATGGTGAGCATGAGTGTCTGATAAGCTTGTAATAAGATCATCGCGATATATCGCGATGATTGTAATGATGAACACGTCTAAACCCAATGATACTGAATTATGTACTTTAACAATCATAGTAATGATAAAGATTTCGATCATCACTTATAATCACTTGTAACATTTCAGGATCTCATCACTTGTGATGCTGATAAAGTAGGACGGTGTCTGATCAGGAAGAGGACGGCGACGAAGAGGACACGGGTGCTTCGCAGTTTTTTGTGGTGCTTGGAGATGTTTCTTTTATGGACCTCCAGTTGGTATAGCTGCTACAATTTATGGCTCTGTCTTATCGGGGATACCTCCAATTAAAGCCATGCCAAATGGGAAAAATGGTGATGAACCAATGGATTTGGAGGTACAGGTCATTTTCAGACATCCCCTGAACCTATAGTCTTGGCAAAGTAATACATGTTCATACGATTTTTCAGAATAGACGCTGCAAATATTACAATTTGAATCAATTTGACATATAGTTGCTTATCCCCATGTGATGAAATACTAGTCTGGATCCACTTGGAATCATTTGGTATGGCTCAAATTCTGGACCCCCCAAAATGGCATGGTCAAGTGCTAAATAGATGACCAGCAGGAGGAAGAAGACGAAGATGAAGAAGAGGAGGAACCTGAGTGGAAAGGCCCCATAAGCATTCAGTGTAATGCTTCTTGGAGTATACGACAGACAAGCTCTTACAAGGGGTTCAAGATATGCGATTGATGATACCTAGACCTAGACATATAGCTAAGTCATGATTCAAATATCCACAGTTGAGGGTTTACAGCTGGCAAAATAATTGAACTAAATTTAAATAGTGGACTTTACAGCAAGCTATGTTTGATGACACCGGAGCGACTCAGCCATCGAATCACGTCTATGGGGAATCATCCCCAAATGGCCCAGCATTTCTGCTATGTTCAGCTTAGTGATGTGTTGTAATTCAGCCAGATGATATTCTTATGATATTCCCAGAATACGTGTATTCATTACAGTATACATATATATATATACACATGTACTGTATATATATATATGTATATATATATAGATATGTGTATAGATATATATATATATATATACATGTATATATACGTAGACACTGTACATACATGATATTCCCTTGATCACATCTCCCAGCCTTGTCGCTACAGGGCTCACGGAGAAGACCCTGTGCCTGGAGAGCGAACGCATCACCTCTGAGAGCTTCGCTGCATGGAAGGTGAGGAAATCCGACCTGGAGGGAGATGGCTTTAGTCGGCAAAAATTGGGGGAAAACCATGGGAAAAGCCCCAAAATATGAAAATTGTTCTGTGGTGATTTTATTTGTTCAATGTTCAACAAATGATGGACATGGTGGAAAATGCTGCACATGTGCAAATTTGAGCATGTCATGTTCTTCGTTAACAACTGGCACAGTGGAAAATCACCATTTTTAGAGGTAAATCATCTATAAATGATTCCAAATGGTCCATTTTTCATAGCCATGTTCAACTACCGGAGGGTGTATCAATGTATATCACCATTTTCCGGGCAAAAACATGGCACGTTGGAATAAAGCCTCTTTTTCAGACATACCCTTAAATGAGTACCACTTGAGGTAGGAAAAAAACATGGTGATTTTTACCTCTTTACTGATCAATTCAATGGGATCAATTCAATAGACATATTTAGCCTGCAATTAATTGCTCAGCTTATGTTTATCGTTGCTTATGTCCCCTCTTTCCGGAGGAATATCACTGTATACTCTCCATGAAAAAGACGATCTAATCATCTTCATGGGATACTGATATAGGGATATGTGGTGGGATTGCATGGTATAACCAACAATACATACACAACCTGACATTTGGATGTCTGAAAAACGTGGGAATTGCTACATTTTAGAACTGTTTTGGTAAGGAAAATGATGATTCACCAAGGCATTTTGTATGGAGTAACCCACATTGCTAGGTGTGCGGAATCGATGGGGATTCCGGGAGGTTCTATCTTTCGATTTGTCCAGAAGGCTTCGAGGATGTTTCATGCTTCTTCGAAACAAAGAAATCCGAAATCCATCGAATCCGAAATCCGAACTTGTGGCTGAGATTTCAAATCCGTATCATTCAATTCCGCTGAATCAAACGGCCAATTTGACCCTTCAAATCGCTGGAGGTCAAATTTGATGCCGAGATGATCGAGATCGGATTGCTGAAGCGCGATGAGAGCAAATCGAGGATGGTCGTTTTTTGATGTCCAGCATTCCCCTCCGGTAGTTTAACATAGCTATGGAATGCTATGGAAAATGTTCCATTTATAATCATTTATAGATGATGTACCTATTAGACATGGTGACTTTCGCGATGTTCAGTTGTCAGAGGCTATGTCCAAAGTTGCATCATCCCTCAACCATGTGGGGCATGGGTTAACTGGCCGTGTCCATAGTGACACCCCCCCAGCCACAGATTTCAGGTGGAAGGTGCAGGGGACCATCTTTAGGATCAAAACTTCTAGCAGAAACATGCAGAAACATCATGGTTCAACCCTGGAGACGATGTGGATTTGGGTCAACATTGGGTATATTGGCATGGACCCCACACACTTGATCAACCAATATCAATTATATATCAGTTTCCCTGGAAGAACATCATATAAAACCACATATAAACCATAGAAAAGCATTATTTTGAGCATTTTTTAGCCAAATTATAGAACCATATAAAGCCATAGTTTTATAGCTGGGAATAATCTGTAACGTATGGGAAATCTTGAGGACGGTGTCGCCAGGACGGGCAAGATGATCTTCTCTCAAAACCAGGAGGGTGAAGGAGGCCAGCGGTTCGAAGGGCCGAGGTCGATGAGTTTGTCGCTTGGAGAATGGGGAATTTGGAGCCAAAGATGATGGGAAAATGATGGGAAAATGATGGGAAAATGATGGGAAAAAGGGTAAATAAAGATGATGGGAACATTGGGAACGAACATCGAGAACTACTATCATCATCTATCATCTATCCATGTTGATAGGAAAAAACTATGGGAAAATGAATTGAACATATGGGAACACATTGGAAAGTCTTGGGAACATATGGGAAAATTGTATATCTGAACTTTTGGGTTAGAATGGGATTCACATGTTGCTAGTGGAATGAAGGAAATCAGGCTATTTTGAGATGTTTGAAGCATCAAACATCAGGATTCAACCATGAACAAAGGGCTATAGACACCATCAGAATTCGTTGGAGAGAGTCAGGTCGCAGACAGATGGTCTAATATAGACATTTCCCCGACTCATGGCAGTTTAAGGTTGGTTGGAGGTCAGTTGTTTGGGTCATTTTGACCATTGATTTATACCTAACAACACCACTGAGGTTTGAAAAAAAAATGCAGATTTTGGTTGGCGGCTTGAACCCATCTGAGGAGTCTTGACCCTCCTGTGCTGATCAACGGGATCGAATGTATTCTTCAGGGTAGTCATGGCTGGTCTCAATGGTGTACAAGATGTGCAGGTTGAAGTACAGGTACAACTTCCAACGTGACCTAAGCCTCAGTATATATCATTTCAACGATCTGCGCTACCCAGCGTTTCGTGTGTTTGTTCTGTCGGGCCAAGATATGTCCGGAGTGGTTTCTGTTTTTTTTTGTGGGTTGAGGGCCGGAGTAGCGCGAGGAATCAAGAAGAGAACATTGCACAACAGATTGTTTCAATCTAGTCTATATATCTATTTGTTGTTATCATTGTCTCTGTCATCATTTGTAATTATCAGAATGGTTGTTCCATCAATGGCAGCCCATTTCAAGACGTTTTACAAGTTTCAACGCTAGTTTCAAGTTCACTTGGGTTTGTCTGAAAGAGAGTACCCCCAAATTGGATGATTGATCATGATTGATCATCATTTTGCCAATTTAGAGCAACCATACGAATTGAGGATATAGCCAATTTTCAGAACCCAGGAATCATACGAAGCTGGTTATACATCTCATCATGATCCCATGCCACTTGCCAGGCAAAGAAAATGGTTACAAGGACTCAAAGCATGGGCCTTAGCCACGGCAGATGTGTCTCAGAAGAAATATGCGGGAAACCATGGGGTGGTGCCATATATAGTGTCTGTATATGATGTAGGGTTTAAGATGGTAGAACCTCCTACCAAAATGTCTTCGAACACATCCTTCACTTGTAGTTTAAGACAAATTCATTCCCAGGTTTTTCTTAAAGGTTTTTTCCAGGTTACTTCCAGGTTTTACACAACCCTTCCAGGTGGTGTCAGTTGCGGTGAGGTCAGAGGTTCTGGTCTACGACGCTGCCCTTTTTGGTGAAGAGGATGACTTGGACGACCTCGATGAGGATTGACCGCAGCGGTTCTTTCCTGGCCGCGAAAAGATGCGTTTACGCAGCCGGGAGACGGTGGGGATGGGGAAGGCAGAGGTTGGGTGGGATGTTGAACTATGTTGATCTATGTTGATCTATGTTGAAGTAGCTGAATTTCATGCTTGGCAGGTGATAATAATAAGAATCAATGAAGTGTTCATTGGTTTCAGAGCTGGCCCAGTAGCGTTGGCAAGGGTCGCAGCGGTGTGATGAATGCCACACTCGGACATCGAAGCACTTGAAAGCGCAACCGACCGAAGTATCACAGATTGTGTGAAAACAATGTGAAAAACATGTGATAAACAATTATCATATCTTATCATAGATTGTGAAATCTTGTTGATAATCTTGGTAATGTGATAACTATCATGAGAACCACACAAAGTGTGATAAACTGTGATACTTGTACAACACAAAAGTCGGGCAGGGTTGTTTCCGAGAGCATTTTTGTTGCTCATCAGCTGGCCGTTGGCTGCTCTTGTCTCCTTTCCATTGGAAAACGCTGGTGACACTGTTTGAAAATGGCTGCTGGCTGGTTGACTGCCGTGGAACAGCTCATTGCTTTGCAGTACATGCGATGCCAAGATGTGACGTGGCACAGATCAGTTTGTTGCAGCAGTAAGGCTGTGACTGCTTGTGCCAAGCAGGTTCAGTGGCAACAGGCCTCTTCGCTCCTACGCTTTTGCCATTCAGCAACTTTGCCATGTGATGAGTTCTCATACAACGGGCTGATGGCTGCCATGGCTGCCATAGTAGGGCAGCATGGTGCACCGGTCGACGTGTGGCGTGAAACGCTGATGCTTTTTGCAGAGATGATGGCAGCAAACTTGCGGACGGATTGCTGCAGTCTGACTACGGCACTGAGTGCACTGGAGAAAATTTCTGCATGGGAAAGATCTTTGGATTTCTTGGCAAAGCCGCGGGATGTTTCCCAACTGTCCGGCAGAACATCCAACTTTGGTAGCAATTCTGCCCTCAGTGGCCAGTCGAAGAGCAGCGCGTGGCACGAAGCCTTGGACCTTTTTGCGCGACTTCGATCTGTCGCCTCGTTCCGGCCGGATCTGATCAGCCTCCATGTTCCGCTGGGATTTGCTGAGCGGGTGTCTTTTTCCATCTTTTTCCCATTGGTAAATCCACTAGAAATATCTAGAAACGGGGAATCTACTATACATAAGGAAGCTTTTTCATTTTTTTGGACAATGTGAATCAACTATGAGGTTATGCTCAGTGCAGAGCTTAGCTCTAGCTGGAAACGAGGCCTCAACTGCATGTCATCCTTCAAAGCACTGGCGATTCAGCCAGATCAAACCGCGTGGCAAATGACGGCCGGTGCTTGCAAGGGAAACTGGAGATGGCCCCTGGAGTCCTTACAACACCTGAGCCGTGCGAGTTTGGCGAATCTCGACTTGGCGTTGCACACTGCCTGTGTGGATTCATGTCGACATGGACGGCAGTGGACATCAGCACTGAGCCTCTTAGAGGAACTGCAAGCTGCGCGGCTGGCCATGGATGCGGCATGTTACCGGGCAGCCGTGGGCGCCTGCGCAGCCTGCGGGGCACACCATGCTGCTTTGCGCATCTCCTTGGACCATGCCACGCATGACATGTCTCCCATCGATCGCAGCTGGACCTTGGCACGGCTTCAGCAACGGGATCCGGTGGAGATTCTGGCGGCGCTACGGGACACCTATGCCATGATGAAGGGAGAGATGGAAGACGGGGAAAATAGGAGGGAAGGTTCATGGGCTTCATCCTTGACGGCATCGGAAGTTGCAGCATGCTGGTGGTCCCTGGCATCTTTAGGCGTTGGCTCGGTGCCCAAGCATTTCGGAGATCTACTGCTGCTGCTTTCAAGGCGGTTGTTGCCAAGGTGCCAGCTGCATGAACTGATGCTGATTTCATGGGGAGCCGCTGGAATACCAGGATTGGACCCCACTGAACTGCTGTGGTTCGTTCAGCAGAAGGCCATTGAGGTTGAAAAGGATTTGTTGTCCCAGAGCGGCATGTACGACACGCATTTTCCCCAAGAATTCGTGGAAAGGATTCTGGGTATAGTCTGGTCGTGCCAACAGCAGCATGCTTTGGGATCCAATTTCCATTCTAAGACGCACCACGTTCTGTCAGCCCTTGGAAAATCCTTGGACGAAGCATCAGAAACCACAGCAACAAGATCAGCTTCTTTCCAGATTGGCTCAAAAGACCAAAACCTGGAAGCCATATATCCTTCCAACAGTGAGATGTCACCACTTGTGATCTACGAATCTCTGAACAAAGTGGTTCTGTACAAGCCACCCGGCTATGAAGTTCACGATGGCTGCCAAGGGGCTCAACAGCTAGTCGACTTCGTGCGGCAAAGGTGGGGCACTTGGGGCGCGGCCTTTCCCATTTTGAAGGACCCACGCAGTTCGCATGGCTTTTTGCATCGCTTGGATGTTCCCAGTTCTGGGCTGGTTCTGATGGCCAAGAGCTATGAAGCTTTCTATGAGCTACAGCTGCAGCTAGCAGCAGGACGTGTTCTCAGGGACTATGTCGCCTTGTGTCATGGTTGGTTGGTGGATCGAACTTCCATCTATGCTCCAGTCTCTTGGCAAGTCTCGGAGAATGCTGAGCCTGGTGAGCTCAGCTTTTGCAAGGGCGTGGGGAAATATGCCGCGACCGGATTTTTGGTGCAACAGTTGAGATATTCAGGGGCCCAAGCTGCGTCTGTGCTGCTGATTCGCATTCAGACTGGGCGAAGACATCAGATCCGGAGTCACTTTGCCTTCATTGGACATCCACTTTTTTGTGATGGCAAGTATACAGCAGGACCAGTGTTTGAAGGGGACCTGACAAGTGGAGTAGAGCGGAATTTCCTCCACCGTCATCATTTGGCTTTCCACGACACATGTGCTGAAGGTGACCATTGCCAGCGGCTGAGGGATCAGTCCGAGGAATGGATCATGGAAGTGGATGGCTTGAACTCGAAGGGCGATTTGGGGCGCCAGGACCTGAAGAATCTGCAAGATGTTTTTTATCCGATTCCCAAGGATTTGCAAAGCTTTTTGAACTCCATCAAGTCCATCAAGTCCATCAAGTGCCGGCCAGATGCCACAGGCAAAACGGAGAAAAGGGATGCGGATTGAACGCACCCGATATGTTTGTGCCCTTGGGTTCTTGATCATGGCTTTAACATGCTTTCACCAACTTCAAAAAGACCTGAGAACATCTGAAAACCATCGGGCAAGGGCTGAAAGTGGTTTTACCATGTTTTACCATATTTTTTTACCCCCCAAGATTGCATGGTTTCTAAACACCACATCATGACCGCTTCGAGTGGTCCCCCGTTGACCTTAACCCTCTATGGCAACGCTTTTGGCTCAGCCGCCTGTCGCGAAGAATGCAACATGGCGGGGCTTCTTTTTTTGGCGCAGCTAAATTGATGACGGGATCCATGAGTCTGAAAGATTTTCCATATGACACACCTAGAAAATTCCAGTCGTTTTATTCCAAAAAAATGGATTTTTAGTCAATGTTCCATCCAGATTTTCATTGGGTCAAATCGATCCACACATTCCGGAGCCATGGCCGAAGAAGGAATTGGCAGTAGAAGAGCTGAACGACACAATACCACCAGGTCTCATTTTTTTTTCCTGAATTTCTTCGGGATTTTCTTCGGCCGATTTTTGGGTTGGTAAAATTGTGGATACATGTCGATAGTATCATTCCCATCTCCTGCACAAAAGGGTCAAACCAGTTGAACCCTTTCACCTCGGCAAACTTCTCGAATGAACTTTGGTAAATATTTTAAATTTCGGTCAGAACAGCCAGAATTGAATCACGAATCAGTTTTCTTTTGTGAAATGACCTGGTGTATAGAGTCGCTTCACACAGTGAACGATAATTGTGAAGTTTGAAGATGCAGCATTGTGACGTGTGAAGTTCCTGCAAGTGAACCATGTGAAATGTGCAGTTCATTGCCACTGGCAGGTTCGTGAAAGGCACCAATGTGAAGAAACCGTCCAATTTCGAAGGCAGGGTATGTGGGCCTCCCAAGGTGCAGACATGGCCCCTCCAAATCCTCAACCAAGTCCGTGGGTCAATGGTTTGGCCCATCCCATGGCCTCCCATCCGTGGACTCAGATGCAGTTGGCTTTGCAAACCAGGCAGCAACATGGCGCATTGTGCAGGTACTGGGCTGATTGCAATCTTCAAGCATCCGTTCTCCTGACTGGTTGGAGACGAGTAGTTCAAGATCTTTTGCATGATTTTTCGCAGCGGTTTCCAGAAGTGGTTGAAAGGAATTTGCAGGAACTGCCTATATTGCGGGTAGCCCATATTAATATGTAATGATTCACGATGGTTTCCAGCAAATCAATCTTCCTTTGTCCACGAAAATTGAAGTTGAGGATCAACAAAAATCTTCGGTCTTCGTCCCCTGACTGCCAGGTTGAGTATCTTCATGATCTGTGTGCCCTTTGGCATATGGTCCTACTATGCCAGGCCCGGATGCCAGAGTCCAGAAAAGTCACTGCCAGCCATTTTTCCGACGTCCGGCCTGTGCTGAGGTGGAATTCGGCCTACACTTTCTGGCTCAATTTCTTTGTCACCCTGCCACGCTTGCGAGAGGCATTTCTCAGATCATTGAAGAGTATGGTATGGCTTAAATCTTAAATTGATCGACCCCGAAGAAACAGGAAAAGCTCTGGTAAACTCAACAATAAACCATCACCAATAGAGGTTTATTATTGGGTTTACCACATTAATCCACATGATAAGTTCAATTCCAAAAATCTCCACGGACGTTGCCGCGCCCCAGGCCATGTTACCCATGGCAAAGATTCTGGGCGACATCACCGAGGCGGCGCTGGTTGTTTTTTTTTAACCATTTGTGGCACCTTGGTATCAACAAAAACAATTGATGAACCTTGGGTGATCTTGTTCCTCTCAAACTTGGATGATGAAAAAAGAACATTTGCAAGTGTCATGAATGTGTCATCCAAATACTTCTGAGGGGTGAACGTTTGAAAGTTGCCTGCAACTTGCTGGAACAGCAATCCAGTGAAACCTTCCTTTTTTCGATCACTTTTGATCATAAAATCAGTAGAACATAGTAGAACCATCCCAAAATTATGGAGAGTATTCTTCAGAAAGTATAGAATCATCTTTCAGACCCATCTTTCAGAAGGTATTTAAATGTATTTAGATCTACTTTGATATAAATAATAGCCCTATAGAATCCATTTGAAATCCTATAAATCTACTTATCAAATAGCTTTTCCCCCTACTTCTCTTTGGGATGCTCAGCTTCGTTTTTTTTCACGCAGGAGCTCGCTGCTGGGCTCCGCAATGATCTTCTGGCGGGACTCATCAATGTCAGACACTGAAGCTGCCAGTTGAAACTCAACGGATGATGGGTTTTGCTGGAAAAGATCTACATAAAACATAAAACCGTGGTATTTTCACGTTTTTTACATGATTTCTACCCAGTAAATATAGGGGGTTCCTGTAAATGTTCCCTTCAACCAAAGCTGGGATTGTTAGAAGAGGCATTCATAAAGGGGTCTGAAAATGGGGTAATACAATGATACCCAACAACATCACAATCTTAATTAATAAGACATGCTGATTCTCCATCAAAGTTTTGGGTGCCCTCCCTTTCACACAAGCCAGCATGTTCTATGATGAAAAAGAGGGGTCGACCCCACTTTTCAAAAGCAACGGGTGATGATAAATGGTATAAATGGTATACCAGTCACTGGCGTCTCCGGCACCTCTGCTTTTAAAGGACATGGTTGAGATTTACCTTCCGGCAATCAAGCATGGTTTGCTGGAAAATCACCAGCAATAGTTCGATGATTTTCCCAGCTGTGAACCTCCATTGACTTCAGAGATTTCCCAGCTAGCCATGTTTGAATACCAAAGACTATTCACATCTATTCGCCAATTATCTATAATATATATATATATATAGAGAATGATACATACAGAATATGTATTCCACGAACGTTCCATTCTTTCCCATGGAATATCACCATTCTTCCACCATGTTCTGATACAAAAATCCCCCAAGACACGGGAAACGAGTTGGCTGAGGCCACCTTTGGAAATGCGGTGGAGATGGTCATCACGGTCAGCCCGTGGGGTACATGAGCCATGAAAACTCGCCTTAAGTTGACTGGTTACCCTCTGGTAAACTAACATAACTATGGAAAATCCCCTATAAATGGAGGTTTCTAGCTGGGAACATCATCCAAAATTAGCCAGCTATTCCATGGCTATGTTAAATGACCGGAGAGTATTTATAAGGAATTCTACTACCTGGTGATTGGATGTTGTTGGGGATTTGTGAGTCAACCAACTGGTATAATGAGATGGCATAGTTTGTTTTTAATGGCTCACGTGGCTTCCTCTGAGAATAGGCTCCTCCATATGCCACGCCAACCATCTCCGGGTTTCAAAACAATTGAAAAAAACATCTCATTTTTTTGGCCATGGAAATTAAGACATAGATTGCTAAACCGTACTGGTACTACAAATTGCTATAAACTGCTCGAAGTTCCTATCACTTGCAACAAAAACTTGGTGGCGCATCCCAGCCCCGCAGTGCAGCTGCAACCTGTAGCAGGTGCAAACTCTTCGTGGTGGCTTATACGCCGTTGTGAAAGCCACTTTGCTAGGTTCGGTGGGCCGTGCCGTCTGGGCCCATGTTGATCGGTGACAAGGTACATCCAATTTTTGGGGACCATCAAGAATAGACCCCGGACATTCCAGCACTGTTTTGTTTGGGTGGGATTTCATATGCTGATTGACCACTCAGTAAGTATCAACGGGAGTGGGTTTTTTTAGGAAATGGAGGAAACTGGCTGAACCTTGTCCGGCAGAGGAGTGAAGCTCGCCAGATCAATTTGATGATCCAGAGAGATCCAATGCATCGGAAAAGTGGGGGAAGCAGATACCCCCAACAAATGATCTTCAAGATTGGCCGTTTCCACGGGCAACAAGGATTTGGGGCCAACATGGACGAAGCCAGGCTCGGTGCTCTCCAATGTTCTGCTGGTCCTGGGCATGTCTTTCCTTTTTGGCGGCCTGGTACCTTTGTCGCAACCATGCCGCGGACAAGATATAACCAGAGGGTTCTATGTCTAGGGGCTGTCCTCAATGCTGTTGACCATGGGTCAAGTCGTTGGGGTAGATGAAATCTGCAGGTTTTCTGTCGAAAGTGAACGCACCAAGGTGAATGTGTCAGGAAAGGCCGAGAAGGCTAAGGAGATGCGAGTTTTGGGCGAAAGTGAGCAAACAACACTCATAGCTTGGGGATACATTTGTTTGTAGGAATGATCCGATGATCATGATCGGTTTTTCGGAAATTCTAATGTTGGTAAAACAATAGTAAACCATCCCCTAAATCACCATACATAGGTGGGATTCCAACCATTCCAAAATGGGTGGTTTATGGCATTGTTTTACCCACATTACTGAGTTGGAGCTGCCATTCTTTCTGTCACCAGATGAACATCAGGAGGAGAGACGGCCATCCGTCCGAAACTCGACCTCGAAGCTGGAGGACGCCGTCCATGATCGAGTGCTGATATCAAACATCGATTTATACACAGGTAGAAGACTGCAAGGAGAGTTTGGAGTTTTTGCTATGTTTAAAGACATAAATATTACTATATATAATAGTATAAAATTAAACGATGCATTAAACAAACACACACACACATGCTCTCCAGGATGCTAGGTGTGGCTATCCTTGCAGGATCCAGAGCTCTTGGAGAAATTAGACAAGGAAGAAACCGGAGGATACAGCGTTGTGGCGGAAAAGGCTGGCCGCGGAACCATGGGGGCCCGGATGGGATGGTGATCAATGATGAAAGCTGGGATGGGATGAAGGAGGATTTCCAAGTCGAACAAGTTCTGTAAGCTGGTCTGGTGACAAGTTACTCGATTTTTTGTAAGAATGGGTGAAAATGGTTGGGATAGGATGAAATATCTGCAGAAATTCCGTAATCTGGGGAAAAAAACATATCAAGTGAGGAGACCCAGGAGTATCACAAGGTTTCAATGGATAGATCCTGACTTTTAGAGACCAAGGCATGATTGCATGTTGTGGGCAGTTACATGCAGTGAGTTTTGGAGTGAAGCAGGAAGTCATCCAAAAACACAGTGCCAATGAACCGAACCGCCAGTGGAACTGAGCTGTTTTGTCCAGGTCCAAACCTTTAAGATACTGGGAGCCATGGTCGGATTCCTAGCCGGGGCAGATGGTCACCTGGGATGAAGATCCAGAAGTCTCAGCTATTTTGGCACCGGGCGACCAGGGTGTTGCATGCTGCATGGTTTTGCTTCATAGCTAGGTCCAGCCAGGTTAAATTTTAGGTATGAAGATGTATGAAGCAAAACCATGGATCAAAGTAGGGTTGTTTGCTACTGGACAATGCTCCGTAATTGTATGATGGATGTCTTGATTTGGATGGGTGAAGTGATATGAAGTGGTCACTCATGCCAAGGATGGTCTAAGATTAGCCAGATGCTGATTTTTTAACTTTTGAGCAAAGTTCAACTGTGTATGGTTAAAGTCATCCAGGTACCTCTTTGGAGCCAGAGAAAGCCGGTCCTTTTTAGTATATAGCAAGCCCAGGAAACATAGAAACGGAATGAAACAGAAACGTAAGAATCCCACTACAATCTAGTGATCGATACATTGTTCTTTTAAAATTCTTCCGGGTTACCATATCCATTTTTATTTAGGGTTGGCAATTTTGACCCATCTCCAATCTTGTCCATCCCAAGGTCAACACATCCATGCTGCTCCTATCCTGCTTATCTTTCACCCTCGTGCGCCCTCAGAGTTCGTCTCGGAACATCGCAGTTGCCGAAAAAAATGCAGCAGTTTCCAAAGGCTTACTCCGTCTCAGGTTGTTGCTTCAAAGCCACATCACGCCACCTCAAATCCCCCGTTTTCCACCATGACCTCGCAGAGTGCGCGAGGTCACAGTCTTCGGCACCATGATGGCGGGGCAATACAAGATGGACTCGGCCAGTTTAGAGGAGGTGATGTTGCCGGTCTCAAGGACGTGTTCCATCATCATCATCTCGGCCTACGTCGCGTGAGCCATCCAGATGATGTGTTGGAAAGCAAACAACAATTAAAGGAAAGGGTCCTACAAAGTGGGGGATAGATGTATGTAATGTAATGTACTGTAATGTACTGTAATGTACTGTAATGTAATGTAATGTAATGTATATGTTATGTTATGTCATGTAATGTGATGTGATGTGAGGTGATGTAATGTAATGTAATGTAATGGAATGTAATGTAATGTAATGTATGTAATGTTATGTTATGTAATGTTATGTATGTAATGTTATGTAATGTAATGTTATGTAATGTAATGTTATGTATGTACTGTTATGTTATGTTATGTTATGTTATGTTATGTTATGTTATGTTATGTTATGTAATGGTATGGTATGGTATGGTATGGTATGGTATGTATGTATGTATGTATGTATGTATGTATGTATGTATGTATGTATGTATGTATGTATGTATGTATGTAATAGTATGATGTATTATGCAGATGATATACACTGAGTGCATATGTACATATACTACTGATAATTACAATATACAATTACTTTGTGAATACAGCACCATTAATATATATATATAAATTATAATGTACACATATGTACACTATGTATACAATATCCATGTAATAGTGTGTATAATGTGATATGTATATATATATAACTTATATAACATCATTTAACAATGTATACTGTAAACATATCATACCTGGGTACGATACTTGGCAGAAATTCAATGTATAGGTATATTAGATATTCATTTAATACACATATTCTTTATAGCTTGTACAATATACATATGTATATATATATATGTGTTTCCGAAGTCATGGGACATGGGAGACCCCAAGTTCTCATCCAAGATTTTGGTGATTGTTAATAGGGAAACCAATGGTGAAAAGGGGTACACTTACAGTATTTCAAGAAACATAATATATGTAAGGATAGGTATTTGCAGAGAACTGTGTCTTAATATTGAAAATCTATATAGGTATAGAACCAAACATCGACTTACTTTTTGGCCGAGGCTGAAACATGTCTATAGCTTTACTAGAGTTTCTTGCAGCTGTCGAAGGGTGTGATGCTTCGTGGTTCGTCAACCCATCTCATCAAGGCTGGCTGCATCCGCCAGTGACAGGTACATCGTATTCCAGCTTTTCACGCATAGAACCGCCTTGGTCCTCAGAGTTGTGTTGATGAATCGCTGATTCTTGTGGCTTCACAAAAAGCTCTCCAGCTCCGAAATCCTAAGTCTGCGTTGGTTGTAAGAGTAGTTGTGCTCGGGGTGGTGGTTTGAATTTAATTTATTAAAGGCAAAAACTGGAAGTGGAAAATATTATGATATATAAATACTATAAATATTATATTGATATGGCATTTCATGACACGATATTGCCTTGCTGAAATTTGTCTTTCCTAATACAACATAAACTGTCGTGGTCTTGCTCTTTTCTTTGCGAAGCAACCCTTGTGCACATGAAACTTGATCCCAAAGCTGTGAATTTGACAAAGTGCTCAGGGGTACTCCCAACTGCATGATGCGCAAAGTAACAGTTTCATATAGTTACTATTTTGTGAAAAAAACATTTGGCAAAACTAATCATAGTGTCAATCCCCAAATGTCCCAACAATTCATCCATTCTCTAGGATTTGGGAGGACTGTCTCCCAATTTTGATATATATATATATATTTTGATTCAATAGATGATGTTTCAATCTTTCTGTTGGTTCATTTCTCACTCCTATTTTTCTTCGATTTTACGGTGACCCCTTCGGACGACTCCGGTCCACACCTCGGCGGGTTCTTTTGGTCACGGCCGAGGTCATGGCGGACACGGGTGGGGAGGACGACGATGAGGAGGCCAGACGGACATTTTCTGCGGAGATCCCGAGTTCTTGGGAAATTGATGGGGAAGTCATGATGTTTTGATGGGCAATTTACCCTCCGGTTATTTAACATAGCCATGGTATAGCTGGCGAATTTTGGATGATTTTCCCATGAAAACCTGCAATTTAGTTAGGGGGCCTTCCATGGCTATGTTAAATAACCAGATGGTAGTGGGATTGCATGGGGATGTGGCAGATCAAAACCTATCAAGGCCCCATGAACTGCTCTTGGAAGATTGTGCAGAAAATTAAAATGAGTGTTTGCATGGTTTGACGGTTTGACCCATCATTTTTTGGGGGTGACATCTGTAATCTATTGTAACCTTTCCCTTCAACCAATAGATTACAGAAGATTGACTACAGAAGGTTGCAGATGTTACCAAATAGATTACACATTGGATAATAGTAGATATAGGTCTCCAAAACAATTAATTAATCTTTCCAAAAACTTTAGATAGATTGGTTTCTCCCACCAAAGCACGCTTGGTTTCTCCCACCAAAACATATGTTTTCTTCAGGATAGGATCCCAAGGGCTTGCAGGAAACAGATTTGAGAAGGTACTGTACCCAATTGACCGAGATTTTGGGGATTGGACGAACACCAAACCCCCCAACCCCCCAAAACCAGTCATTGAGTGGGTTGGTTGAAGGGAAAATCTGTAGGAAATGAACGATTTCTAGCCCAATCAATTGCGGGTTTTCCATGGATGAAATCCTGTAGATTTTCATGTTTTTTTCTTCTAAACCAACCATGGAGTCATGCTTCCAATTTCCCAAAAAGCCTGGTCGCAACGGAGTCATGTCTCCAGGAGAGCTCAATCACTGTCACTACCGCTGCAGTGCCCTGGCGGGCGGGAGAAACATGAATTTCAGCCCGCGCACTTTGCGAATCTCATTTTGAAAGCGCTTGAATCGGATTTAATCCAAAAAGAATCCAATCTTTGAGTTCGAAAATGATTTTGTTTTCTGATTTGAAGTATAATGGCACATTCATTTGGCGATCAAGAAGGGATGGAAGTCGGGGACTCTTTTTGTCGAAGGCGGCCACAACGACAGCCATGAGCCATCCAGGAGTGAAACCATAGCCAAAAATCCCTCAAGTAACTGCAATGGGCTACAATAATCCAAATATAAGTTAGATATCTATTTAAATCTCTACATATCTCTATACATATTCATATCTTATGCATGTATATAATGTATATTCAAAATATATAAACCTTTCAATTAATCATACTATCTCAAGAAATTGAATTCTCCTTGGCCACTGGGGCGCGTGGTGCAGGTATTGCTTTTCGTGATGACGTCCATCGTGGCGTTTTGCTCTGACCTCTTGGTTCCAAGCTGAGGGGAAGCCTCCATCGTACTGGAAAGCAAGTGGCGATTTTTTTCGTAGTTGGTTCATTGGAAATACCAATAGATATCATGAAATATCTATATATAGGTAGTATCATGATAATATAAATACCTATCATGAAATGAACCAAGAACTGTTTGGAAATGGCTGATTGGTATTGATATGATCAATTTAATTTTTTTGTTTGGAAAATGGCTGATTATCGTATCGCTGGCCAACTTTTTTTGGTAGCTCAACCGAGGTGGATTCCATTGAGAACATGACGGCAGATGCTCACATGGGTGGGATGGTCCCAGAGATCTCTGTCGCCACAAAGTGGGATCATCCGCATGGCTAGGTCGGGGATGAGCTCGAGCTCGCCATGTTTTGGTGACACTGGAAGATAGTTGGAGACTCTTCATAAAGAGGACATTCCTAAAAGAATCCCCTCTGAAAGACATGAATTTGTACCAGACCATGTTGGCAGTGTCTTGAATTTAGGAGGAGAATTTCAATCCACCCCTCAGTTGATGAATATACTGTACATGATTACAAGTGGTCCTACCGACCCTGAAAATGCGGGAATCCTGCATTCCATTCGCCAACCGTTACTGTATTCAAAGGAGATTTCCAGTTTCAACCAACAGAAATGATATTTGAGTGGATAATCATCCGTATATGATCATATATCATACATGTATTGGACTGATGATATAGGTTTAATATGGTTTAATGAGCGTTTCCTCAAGGCTTCAATTCAGAGAGTTGAACGCATTGAGGTGAACACTTCATCGGCATCATCTTGTTGCCCATTGTGGGCAACGCCTGCGAGCATGCCGCAGCGGTGCGCTTTGCCATGCAGGACGGGCCACTTTTGCCACAGCCAGGTGGTGCTGTTAAAATTCATGGGATACATACCGGGATCATAGTAGTACCCTCTGGTAAACTAACATAAGTATGGACAATCACCATTTTCAATGGGAAAATCCACTCTAACTGGCCATTTTCAATAGCTATGTTAATTTACTGGAGGGTAGTGAATGGCATGATCATAATATTCATGAGATATGATGGGGGATTCAATAGTATCGTAACATATCGTAGATGATCAGCAATTAAATGCGATTAATGGGAAATATTGTAGTGAAGATAATAGTGGGAAATAAATATAATCAGTTTACTAGTGGATTTTGTCGGATTTTGTTACTCAAATAATCTGGCTGAATTTGATCATGACCTCGTTGTGCCGGAATTCTGGATTTGTTTCTATATGGAGAATCATCCCCAAAATGGTCGTACGCTAGCAGCGACAATTGTACAGACAGATATGAGATGTATTAGATCTATTTAGATCTATGGATTTGTGTAGATAGAATCTGGTGCACATTCTATCGGGTTTAGGATCACCATACACGTATCTAGATAGATTATTGTATTATATATAATGTATATATGATATATGTATATGTATATGTATATGTATGTGTATGTGTATGTGTATACATATATATATATATATTATATATCATATATTATATATCATATATTATATATATTGTATATAGAGATTTAAATGTGTGGATGATTTCTGCCACGTTGGACATGTCGATTGGTGTGAGGACAAGCCTGGATTGTCCATTGGCATTGCTGTGGGTTCGTCGACGCTCGGGGCGCCTGGCGGGGACGGGGTGACAGAACTGCAGCGAGGATGGCAGTTGAGATGGCGATAAAACCCGATACCCTCTGGTAAACTAACATAGCTATGGAAAATCACCATTTCTAATGGGAAAATCCACTATAAATTGCCATTTTCAATTGCCATAACAGTTTGCTATTGAAAATGGCCATAGAAATAGTGGATGTTCCCATTAAAAATGGTGATTGTCCATAGTTGGTGTGTATCCAATTTTTAGACACACCCTTCTGAGTACGATTTCTTGTATGAAGGTGGAATGATGTATCATTTACGAAGTTAAGTGCAGTGTCACACTGCACTGTGGCTAGGAGATGCACATGATGAGCCTCAGGGTCTTTTCCCACCAAAGGTGATACTATGTGATACCCGAAGTGAGTGGAAACTCCTGTTCCCTAAAAATCATGAAAATAAAGATCGTGGTCAAAAAATGGCCAGTTCCATCCTTTTTCTGAACTTCCAAAGCCATTCTCTCCCCGGCGTCGACTTTGGCCGAGGCAAATCGCCCTCTTCGTGGTGCCGTTCTCTGTGCTGGTTGGTTGGTGCATTGACCGACCGTGACTCGAGCTGAAACGGTGGGATTCAACCATCAAAGAAGTGGGGGGTTTGCCCTCATCCAGGATGGGGATTCAACATCTGCTGTTGGACCCTCTGGTAGGCCATAGATGGCCCATGGCTCGTTCGGTTGGGTGAGTTTTTCCGTTTCTTCTTTGAATGATGATCTTGTTTAGTGATTTTTAGCAACTCGTCAGAGGCGAAGTGGTTTCTAGTTGGATAGAACCACATGAAACATGGTGATTGCTATGGATGGATATGGATAGATATTTCATGGGATTAGTAATTAATCAGCTATCAGCTATCCAATGCGTTCAACACCCCTCGGGTTGATGATGATAGGGGTTATACTATTGAATTATCTTGGAGATTAGCATAGATTAGCACAGTCCATGGGCTGGGAATCCCCGCAAACCAGCCAGTACAATGAATTCACACAGGAAAATTAAACACTGCTCCGATTTTTCAATGGGGTGAAATGGTGGCGAACATTTGCCAAGAACTTACACATGGATAGTTGAATACCCACAAAGGAGAGATTAAATAATGATTAAATAATGTCAATACAGATACATGTCAATACCCAAAATGGTCTCCAAACACTGTTTATTGCTGGCTTTATCCTCATTGTGGGGTGATATCACCAACAACATGGGGATGGGTCAACTCCCAAAAATGTTACGATTCTTCATTCCAAAAAACACGACGTGGTCGTGCAACGGATCAGGATGGATCTAAACTTTGGAGCTCTCAATGTGACGGCGCGCGGACTCGCAACGGGGGGTTCGGGGGTGGAATTTCTCGCAGGTGGTAGGCTTTCTTGTATGAGTTGGCTTGTTTCCAACATGTAACTATGAAATGCTATAAACATCTATAAATACATTGAAAAATATAATGATTCCCAATGACTTTGTATCCATCTTTTGCGGATGCCTCAGTTGAACTAGGCTGATTCAATGAAGGTTTTTCTTTCACCAATCCAGCCATGCTGGCTGTATGGAGGTGATGACACTCAGTGTCATAGTGGTGCTATCAATGGTCGTCGACGGACAGTTTCGTCCTCAGATTTCGCACGGAACAAGACACTAGCCAGTTGCATTGGGGTAGGAGCAGGAGCAGAATGAAGAAGATACAGGAAGATACATGAAGATCATGAAGTATATGAATGCTTTGGATATGCTGAAGTATTGCGAAGAAGAATGCCACTAAACCTGCAGGTCAAATTGGCTTCAAGGCTACCTTCTTTGTGCTGCTTATGCAGTGATTGCCGTGCTGTTGACAACTCAGCGAATCTGGTTGTCATCAACAGCATAAGATGGCAGAACCTCGTGTAATTTGATTAACATGGCTGGAACACCACCATCTTCAAAAACGGTACATGATTGAAGCGCACTTTTTATGGTCTACTGATACCATAGCAAACAGGAACAGATTACCTTACCGGGTAAAGGGTCTATCTACGACCCGTCCCTTCGTTTCGCGAAACGCGTTGCCCCGTGCCGTGCCGTGTGCTGCCCTGAGGTTCTGGTATGTGCCAAACTCTACCGGAGACGAAACCATTTGAGCACGATGCAAAATGCATGCCTCGCGACACCGTCGGACACCGTGGGAATTTTCAAAGTGTGGTTGTTTGAGCTGTGTGTTCAACTGCTGAGAGTTTTTTTTGGCCTACATACTTCAATGATCTTCAATTGGGGTAGGCCGAAAATGGGGTTACAACCCAAAATCAAATGGTGAATCAAGGTATATCTCATCATTTTCCTATTTTGCCCCAATATCATCCAATGGCCATGACATGAATTTGGCTATCCTCATTTTGAGATGATTGGTTTCGTCGTGTGGCAATTCGCGTTTCACCTGACACGAAGACTCGTGTCACTCTTGCTTTCCAGAGACGTCATGATCAAGTCATGGAGGAGTTGCACTTTACCTATCTTTACATATGATGCCAATTTAAGGTGATTGCATCTGATTTCGGGATGTGTTTGGACAGAATCCATAAAACAGCAAGACATATGTGGTTATCATGTATATCATTTTTTGTACATTTTTGTACACATTATATGATATTTCATGGTACGATATCATATTATACTATATTATATTATATTATATTATATTATATTATATTATATTATATTATATTATATTATATATTATATATTATATTATATTATATATTATATTATATTATGTTATATATTATATTATATTATATTATATTATATATTATATTATATTATATTATATTATATTATATTATATTATATTATATTATATTATATTATATTATATATTATATTATATTATATTATATTATATTATATTGTATTATATTGTATTATATTGTATTATATTGTATTATATTATATTATATTATATTATATTATATTATATTATATTATATTATATTATATTATATTATACTATATTATATATTTTATTATACTATATTATACTATATTATATTATACTATATTATACTATATTATACTATATTATATTATATCATATCATATCATATCATATTATATCATATACACCATCCAATGCGTATAGTTTAGATACAATGACATGCCAAATGGTGATTACTGTAAGATAACTCAGATCCTCCTGACGGCTCTCAAGCCATGTTTTGAATGGTGTGATGAACCATTGACAGCAAGAACTGAGACGGCAAGCTTTGCGAAAAAGATTCATTGCCAGCCGATTGGTTGAGCCTGTGATGGATGTTGGATCGCCTCACCGCAGATCTCACGGGTCCGGATCTCACCACAATAGACTCGAAAGGAGGTGCCCCAACCTGGCCATACTGGGCAACAGCTAGGATCATCAATGCTGGTTGGTAGACAATTCAGTGAACACATTGGATTTTTCTGCAAAGAAGTCTAGAGGAGAGGAGGGAAACACAACACTTTTTAGGTACTTAGCCCAGGTTTGCCGTTCGCAAAGTTCGCAACCCTTCGGACATCAAATGGCACGGAACAGCAAAAACGATGACGATGATGCCATCCGTTCTTCGCGAACATCCCAGGCATTTTCTTCGCGGACATCCCAATAGAAATGTCGAATGTTTCTCCATGTATCACCTCTTGCAGAGCGGTTCCGAACAGGAAGGTGGCACGTAGTCGGCTGCGGAGGGCAACTAAGAAGACTGTCCGAAACGACTTGGGTGTATTGACAGGACGAAAACATGTGTCAGGAGAATTTCTGCAGGACACCAGGACACCCTCATATTTGGGTGCAATTTCCTTGTAGTTTCCAAAGAATGTACGACAAAAAGCGTAAACCACAACAAGCAAACCGCAACCAACAAACCACAACCAACAAACCCCAAGAAATAAGCCACAGCCAACAAACCACAATCGACAAACCACAACAAACAAGCCACAAATATACACAACAGACAATAAACAACAAACGACCGCCGACCAACTATCAGCGACCAAGGGCCCACACATGACATGTGTTATATACGTGGTCTGTCGAAAATATCGTGACGGATTTGTGCTACGAGTTTCTTTGTCGAAAGCTTGAATAACGCCAGACAAATATGTTTTGTTTGTAACCGGCCCAGAAAGAAATGGCGCAAAATTCAATGCATATCAATAGGCATAAGGAAACATGGACTCAACGGCGTTTGGAACAACATTCGCGTTTAGGGATGTATGTTGTATCTGGTGCGAGCTTTTTGAATGATGGGTGCGCTTGTCGTGCACTTGCATGGGTTCCTCCCGGCGTGCTGGGCTGTCCCTGTCACAATTGCTCAACAAATTAGCGTACACTCGTCACCGTCAACTTAACAGCTGGCAAGCTTGGCTAGCGAGGCCGAGTTTGGCTTGCAGTTCGGACGGTGGCCATAGGACAGGCCCAGACAGCCGAATGTAAAAAAAGCAGAGAAGTCACCAGTGTGGCGTGTTTCGAAAGTCGTTTCAGGGGGCGAAAGAAATGTTCGTCTAGGTTCTAAAATTCTAGCAGGCACGTATCACAAATGTTTTGTCCCGATGCTGTAACATGATATCAAGTATGTGTTGCGGATGTTTTGGACAAAACATGGGAAACGTGTATGTGGTATGTAATGTTGGGCGATGATGACGATGATGATGATGATGATGATGATGAGGAGGAGGCTGATGATGCTGCTGTTGTGGTGGTTGTGTTTGTTGTGTTTGTTGTGGTGGTTCTTGTGGTTCCTGTGTTTCTTGCGGTTCTTCTTGTGGTTGTTGTGGTTGTTGTTGTTGTTGTTGTCGTGGTTGTTGGTTGTGGTTGTGGTTGTGGTTGTGGTTGTGGTTGTGGTTGTGGTTGTTGTTGTTGTTGTTGTTGCTGTTGCTGTTGCTGTGGTTGTGGTTGTTGGTTGTGGTTGTGGTTGTTGTTGTGGTTGTTGGTTGTGGTTGTGGTTGTGGTTGTGGTTGTGGTTGTGGTTGTGGTGGTTGTGGTGGTTGTTGTGGTTGTTGTGGTTGTTGTTGTTGTTGTTGTTGTTGTTGCTGCTGCTGCTGCTGTTGTTGTTGTTGTTGTTGTTGTTGTTGTTGTTGTTGGTGTTGTTGGTGTTGTTGGTGTTGTTGGTGTTGTTGGTGTTGTTGGTGTTGTTGGTGTTGT
>BGPT01001104.1:4965-19903 GCA_003297045.1 Symbiodinium sp. clade C Y103
AAGATGGCCTTGGATGGCAATCTCAAATGAGAAGCCATTGGCCAAAGGCCCATAGCCATTTGTATGGGATAGCAAAGAAATTTGCCAATGGGGTTCACACATGTGCTTGGCCTTGCCACAGACCAAGGTGACAAATGGCATTGCTCAAAAAGGCTTGCAAAAGCAGCCATGTGCTTTGGTATTTCATTGTAGCAGCTTTACCATGGAGTTGCATGTAGCAGCTTTCCACCTGCAGCCACCATGGCATTGCACCATGACAAGTTTCCACATCACCATACTCACATAGATTTTCTTATTGTTTGCAGCCACTGTGGCATTGGCCAAAGCCAACTCTTAGCATGTTATGTTATTTTCTGCCTGGTGGCATTGCAGAATGACACAGACCCAGCATGTGTTTAGTTTCCTGTTNTGTGGCATTGGCCAAAGCCAACTCTTAGCATGTTATGTTATTTTCTGCCTGGTGGCATTGCAGAATGACACAGACCCAGCATGTGTTTAGTTTCCTGTTGCAAACCATTAATATGGCCAAGGCACACAGGATAGGTTTCTCCTTGAAACTTCTTGGTTCAAATTCCTGATGCAAGGCTAGGATAATTTCGCNTCCTGTTGCAAACCATTAATATGGCCAAGGCACACAGGATAGGTTTCTCCTTGAAACTTCTTGGTTCAAATTCCTGATGCAAGGCTAGGATAATTTCGCGTAAGCATTGGATGCAGCCAATCCCCCAAGCCATTAACTCAAAACATGATTTTGCAAACCTTGGCAATATATCACTGTTGCTCCTGTGCTTACAATGTACTTCCTATATGCACACACACACATACATATATATATATATGTGTGTGTGTGTAGACATATATCTCCCTGACTGGTTGAACACATTTTTTTTTACAGCCACATCAATATTTTCCACCAATTGAAAATCCAAGCCATGGCATCTGGTTCCAGCAGGCCACAGAAGCTTGCCAAGCTTCAACAGTTCAAGGCATCTCTCCCACACCATAGTCAGGCAGTCAGGCAGCCCTACATGCTATGGTTCAAGAAGCCAAATCCAGTGGCCTCCCAGAATTCAGTTCTGACAAACACCAAAGGGAAGCCAGGAGAGAACTTTTGAAGACATGCAATGGAGGTGCCTTAGGCCCTTTGATCCAAGAAGCACCTCTACAGCAAGTTGATGGCAGCCAATCAGCATTTGTTTTCACCAGCTTGCTCACATACCTATCAGCACTGTTTTGCAGAGGAAACAGTTTCCAGAGGCTATTGGCCAGCAGGCATGAAGCATGCCCTTCTTCAATTAGCAAACCATGGAGGCTGGTGATGTACTTGGATGAATTGGTTCCAGGTAATGTTTTAGGTCGTGCAGAAAGAAAAAGTTGGGCCTGGTATTGCAGCTTTCTGGAGTTTGGCCAACATTTGCATTCCACAGACAGTTGGCTGACCATAGCTTTGGCCAGAAGCAACCATGTGGCCACTGTGGAAGCAGGTGTGAGCCAAATGACAGCCACTCTCTTGAAAGCCATTTTTTGCAACCCTTTAGTCCATCCACCTACAGGCTTCCTTCTCAAGCACCCAGAGAAAGGTGACATCAGATTGCATTTCACTTTTGGAATGCTCCTGGCAGATGGAGCTGCCCAGAAAATGGTCTGGGGATCCAAGGGTGATAGTGGCTCCAAATTTTGTTTTTTGTGCGCAAATGTCAGGGCCAGTGGAACCACTGAAGACCAAATGCATTGCAACATCATGCAATACAATCAATTGAGCTTGACCACTGATGACCAAGTTCTTGAGTCATATGCAAGGCTGGATGCCAGAAAGGCAACATCCACCAAGAATGATTTTGATATGTGGCAACAAGCCACTGGCTGGAACCACAGCAGCATGGCACTGATGCTAGATCCAGCCTTGAAAGCCATGGACTTGCTACAGCCTTGCACCCAATTCACCCATGATTATATGCATGGAGTCCTCCAAGGAACTGCTCCAGTCGTCCTCTTTCACTTCATTTCTGCCATGGAGGAGATCCTCCAAATCTACCAATTTCTAGAAGGCTATTTTGCCCATTGGGCTTTTCCCAAGAGTTGGAAAAGCCAACACGTTGGCAGCTACTTTTCCAAGAAAAAAATGACCAGCCACAAGCAAAATGGAAAAAATTCTTGCCAGGCTTCTGAGTGCTTGGCCATATTTCCAATCATCAGGCATTTCATCCACAGTGTAGCAATGCCCAAGGGTCATAAGCCTGAAGCTTGCCAAGCTTTTCTTGCAATGGCAGCTTTCATTGACCAAGTCCATGATGGAAACCAAGCTGCCCTCATCACCAGAACCACTTTGTTACCAGCAGTAGAACAAGCCATCCAGAGTTTTCACCAAGCCTTTCCTGAAATATCTTTGATAAAGAAGTGGCACTGGCAATTTCACATGCCAGACACCCTCCAAAGATTTGGATTTCTTCCTTCCTGCTTTGCCAATGAAAGAAAACATAAACCAATAGGGGCTCTGGCCCAATCCCTCCTGAACCAGAAGAACTTTGAGGCCAACTTGNGGATTTCTTCCTTCCTGCTTTGCCAATGAAAGAAAACATAAACCAATAGGGGCTCTGGCCCAATCCCTCCTGAACCAGAAGAACTTTGAGGCCAACTTGATGGAGCAAGCCCTTGCCCAAGAGATCTGCCATTTGGACACAGAAGATCTTTTCCAAGATGGTGTCCATTTGGTTCGCCCAGTGAAAGCTTCCAAAAAAACTTTGCAAACTTTGTCCAGCTTGATTNTGCCATTTGGACACAGAAGATCTTTTCCAAGATGGTGTCCATTTGGTTCGCCCAGTGAAAGCTTCCAAAAAAACTTTGCAAACTTTGTCCAGCTTGATTGGTGAAGAAATGAAAGAAGCCATGAGCAGCCAATGTGCCAGAATCAACCATGTTGAGTGCCACAAAGATGATGTTGTGGTTTACCNTGTCCAGCTTGATTGGTGAAGAAATGAAAGAAGCCATGAGCAGCCAATGTGCCAGAATCAACCATGTTGAGTGCCACAAAGATGATGTTGTGGTTTACCTACCAAACAGCTGGTACCATGGGAGTTGCAGAAATCCAATTGCATTTTCTTTTACATGGAGCTCTGACCACCTTGGTCAACGCCTGGCAAGTCAAGGAATGGGTTCCACACCAGCAGTTTGCCACATGCACTGTGCTTGACCAGAACTGGGGGTTTGTGCCCACTGCAGACATCTTGGTGCCTGTCATTTGCCACAAAAGCCAAGGAGAAGCCAAAGTGCTTTTGCCTTACCAGATTTACAGCAAAATTAGANTTTGTGCCCACTGCAGACATCTTGGTGCCTGTCATTTGCCACAAAAGCCAAGGAGAAGCCAAAGTGCTTTTGCCTTACCAGATTTACAGCAAAATTAGAAGCTGAGAGACAAAAAAAAGCAGCTACTTGAAGCCATGTTTGCATGCATGGTTGCATTCCTTTTCATAGCCCTTTGGCATTATACATTGCCTATCCATGGCCTTAAAATCACAACAGCCTTTGTGGCATTTCAGCAGGCCAAGACATTACAAACCACTGTGTTGNATAGCCCTTTGGCATTATACATTGCCTATCCATGGCCTTAAAATCACAACAGCCTTTGTGGCATTTCAGCAGGCCAAGACATTACAAACCACTGTGTTGCTTTCCTTTGTTTTTTCTTAGCCTTTGCATGGCATTGCATTGCAAATTGCTTCTTCATTTTCCANAGCAGGCCAAGACATTACAAACCACTGTGTTGCTTTCCTTTGTTTTTTCTTAGCCTTTGCATGGCATTGCATTGCAAATTGCTTCTTCATTTTCCACACGGCTGAAGGCATGAAAGCCTGCACCAACAACTTAAAACCAAAGGGCTACCATGTTCTTTTCAATAGTTTGTTTTTTTCATTGAATCTCTTACTTTGAGAAAAATCATGCAGGTGATTCTACATTTTGCGTAATGCAGGATTGGTTTTTCTTGAGCCAGGATTGATTTTTTTTCCAAAATAGCAAGGCCAAAAAAAGNAAAAGAGTTAGCAAGAGTTATAACTAGTTAGCTAACTGAGGGTTAACTCAACATAACTAACATAACTCAACATAACTAGTTACAAAAAACGGGATTATTTAAGTAGGTCAGCCCGGTGCCTGCATGCTTCCAAGTATGGAAGGAGTTTGCGCAAAGCGCTGTAGTAGCGCGCTTGAGTTTTGTCACTCAGCGCCGCATCATCAAGGACAATCTTGGCACGGCGACGAGCCCTCTCAGCGCGGGAGGTCCTCCCAGCGAGAAGATACACCACCATTACTGGCGGGATTTCTCGTCAGTCGGGTTGTCAGCCGACTCCACATGTGCCATCACCATGGTGAGCCCAAACGCCAAGAGGTAAGCTGAAAGGACCCTGTTGACCCGTTGTAGTTGTAAGCTGCTACTTCTTCCCTTGCTGACTACACAGATTGACACATATGAATCAGAAAGTTGTACAACTCGACAATCAACCACTCTGAATCTGCTGATCTGGAATTTCAACCCCCAAAGAATGGTTTCCAATTCGAGGACGTTGATGTGGCTATGGTGTTTCCAATTTTGTGCATATCCATGCTCCCAATTCCACCATGCAGATGACACAGACTGTCGCGGGAAATTCTTGGGGGCCAAGATATCTCCGGTGATCATGCGGATATCACTCCCAGTGTGGTTTGTTTTGCGAAGTAAAATCCTGTTGAGTGTCTCAACTTGTGGGGTTGGATTTTTACCCACATCAATGGGCGACCCATAACAAAGCTTTCTGGCCAAAGGGGCAACCGATCGAACATGCATTCTGAAACCCGGAGCCATTCCCATCCTAGAGGTCCAGTGTTGATACGGAGCCCAAGGAAGCCATTGCTTACACAACGCTGCAGCCAGAATGAGAAAAGAGTAGATGCTAAACGAATCTCCCAAATATGAGTGACGCGCGTCAGCAAAACCTTGTGGATCTCGCTTAGACTGGGATGTTGACCAAGCCAGAATGGTGTGGTTAAACCCCAACAGTTCCTTTTCTTCGGGGTCCAAAAAGCGCCAGCTCGAACTGTCTGTCAACAAGAACTCACCAGAATACTGGTAGGGGGGATATCTGAACGAGTCCTCCCTCCAACGTTGAACGCAGTGGGGGCTGCATTTGTGAAGGCCCGCAGGTTTAGGCGGGGGCCCTTTTCTGGGTATACTTTTCATGCAGGTAGGAAATGTTTTTCCCCATTTTCCCCCTTCCCATTCAAAACCTGGGCGTATCCATTGGGAGGTATCCGGGTAAGGGGCTGGAGCCCAAACTTCTTTCCAGACCCCCTTGTCGGTCACCTGAACTCCCGGCATGCACCCCTCAATCTTTTGCGTCGTCCAAGACAGTCGAGGCCGCTTCATTGGGACGGCCTGCTCGCAGTTCAAGTAGTATGGCCTTTTTTGCAGGGTTTCTGAGATGTCCTGACAAGCGTTCTTGTCTATCGAGGCCACATTCTCGTACACGTGTTTGACCACAACGGTGCTCCCAAACTCCTCTTTCACCAGCCGTTCAACCCTGGGTACTTCCCAGAACAATGAAGAATTCGGCCCCTTCAAGTTCTGCCTCCCCCATTTAACTGAGCTCAAGTCAGTGCAGGGGAAACCGGCCCAGATGTGTATCTCGGCCACGTCCAGAAGCTTGCGACTCCATTCCTGCACCATCTGGCGGTCTATGTGCTTGATGTCCTTCGCAAACAACGTACCAGGCCACCGCCTCGCACTGATGCGATTGGCGCCAGGATCGATTTCCACAGCCACCCTCGCTGTTGGTGATAGTGACAACACATCGTAGCATCTAAAGGCTCCACCCACTCCATTAAAGAGTGAAAGCACTAACACGGGTATCTTGAGCCCATCTTCCGGTTGGTGAAGTTTTTGGGAGGCTCTCACAAAGTCTCGCCCTTGATCTGTAAGCGTCTCTGCATAGCCCACAGCGCCTGCTTTTTCTGAGGCATCAGTGCACACAACGTGCTTGGCTATGCCAGCGCACAAGTTACAGTGCAGCAACGGCAACGCCAACAGCAAGCCCCAAATTTCGCCCTTTGCACGCTCATCCAGTTTCAGCTTTCCAGGCTTGCTCCCAGCTGTGATTTGCCAGACATCCTGCAAAAAGCCCATTGCCGGTCGTCTGAATTGCAGGGCAAACACCCAGCGACCAGTAATGATCTGAGTGTTCTTTTTGGTCAGCCGGCTTTGAGCTAGCAACCATAATGTGGCAATGGCCATGCGCTGCAGCTTGTCAACTGAGACACCAAGAATTCCCTTGTCTCCATCCACCTCAGCTCCCAACTCCTGAATGTAGTTGGCAGCCACGACCTTCTTCTTCTCAGAGGACACCACTCCTGCTGCCTTCCACGCGTTCTCAGCAGCGTCATGGCACAGTGCACCAGCGACTGCAGTTGAGTGGGTTTCAATCCGCTCTCCTCCGCAATAATTGTCCAAGTACACATGCCACCAGCTTCGGTCACAATCATTTGCCACCGCCAACACATCCGAAAACCAGCCCATTGGCAGTACGGCGCATGCTAGCGCGTACATGCGCTGGCCGCTGCCACCTATCTCCTTTTTGGAGATGGTCAGGTTGAATGCTTATGCCAAACCCGGGGAATCTTGAACAGATAAAAAGCGGAGCTCATGTCGCTTTGAAACAATTCCAATGTCTGTCCCTGCTCAATCACCAAACTCTGCCAAGAAGTAATGGATGGTAAATTGGAGGCGCCACCATCTATTTGATGCTGAGTAGCATTAGGCCCGGTGAGGTTCATGATGAGACGAAGTATGGGTTCTCCAGTGCTCAATTGTGTTGGTTTCTTCATTCCAAACAACCCATTGAGGATGTGTTGATTTCCAACTTGATGAACAGTTTCCAAGGGGACCCAGGAACAAATGTTGCGACGAACCAATTCCTTGGCAATATCCATTTTATCTTCTGCTCTCACATGGACCTTACCTGGGAGCCTGGGCAATGTAATCTCTTCCTCCTTCTTCAGCAAGAGATTGGGGTTAAGTAGCAACTCCCTAGTTCGGGGACAAACCCAATGAAGTGCGTCAATGGAACCTCCGTGTTCTTTAAGGGGGAAGACTTGGGATTACTTGCTCCCATGTCAACTGTTGCACACTGAAACCTCTTCCCCATTGTAGCCCACATGCCGGCTACCTAGCTCTTTTTGCCACTGCGCTTCCGTCATCGGCTCCATCGCCACGTCTCTTGCGCAGCGTCGCCTTATAGCTCGCCTCATGCTACCGGCTGCGGCATGCTCGGACGATGTCCAGCGCCCAGGGTAGGGTGAACCCTTGTACCCAGCCAGCTTGTTCAAAGCTGTCACGCAATTAAACAGCCAGGCATCTTCATGCCACTGCTCCACCACTTCGGATGTAGCGATCTCCTCCAAGCTGAATTCTTTGAAACGTCCAATGAAGGTTTCAAGCTCACCTTCACGAAAAGGAAAAACTGAGTTCCGCCTGCGGGCAGCGCTCAGGTTTGCAGCGGCTGTGATTCCAGTGTAGGATCGTATCCCCTGCGGTACCTGGAAAATCAAACCATCAGCAACGGTCCCTTGAATCAGCCACCACGCCAGCACGCACCCTGTGTGTTTGTAAGAGGTGCATACTGCTATGGCGGACTTAAAATCCATTTGATGAGGACCATCAAAAACTGATGGGCTCTGTCGGGTGGTCTGCACGGCTTCTGCCAGCGACTCCTCCCCTGCCTGCGGCCTCACTTTTCGGACATCTCCTCCAGCGGCAGCAATTCCAACTGCCTGGCTGCCGTCCAGTAGATCGCCCACATGATCTGGGGCGCCCTCTCTCAAGGCATCCATGCATGAGCTCAGAAGATGCATCTCCCTCAGCTGAGGATTGATGCTCCCCACTTACGGTCTGATGATGATGGAAAAGTAGGAGGCGATCTTGACCCCCGTCATGAGGTTCTTGTCCCCCTCTTTTCCCACCAGGATCTTGGCACTCTGATCCAGTTGTGCTCGAGCATGCTCCACCAGAAGCTGCATCACACTTCCAGGCTTTTCTCGTGCTTTCTTCCTGAGAGGGGGCTCCATCTTCAAATCCTCGCTTGAACTCGATGCCTCTTCCCAGCTCTCTCTGGAGCTCCTGTCTGAGCCACTGGTCCGGCCACTGCCACTCGAGGAGCTTGGGCTGGAGTCCGGATCTCCACACTTCTCTTCTTCCTCCTCCGTTCCTTTCCATCTTTCTTCGATGCCTTGTTGTCTTTCTTCTCTTGGCCATCTCTTCTCTTCTTCTTTTTCTTCCTCTGATCTCCTGTGGCCTGTTTGAGTAACGTGACCAGTGCATTGGCCGGATCTTTCTTCTTGGCTTTTTCTCGCTCCTCTTTGGCTTTGCCTGCTTTCTCCTGCGCTGCCTTCGCAGCTTGACTCAGAAGCTGAGCCTGCAAGGTGCCGGTAGTAGTGTCTTTTATAGCCAGATGTTCTCCTCGAGACCTGTCTCTGCTGCGGCCTCTCTTCCTCTCCTTCTTCTGTTCTGGCTCTTTTCCCCTCCTCACCAGGGTGTCTGGTGGAAGAGGTTCCAGAGCGCTGCGGTGAGGTGTAACCCTCAGCGCACTCTTCCGCCGTCTTTCCAACTCCTCTGTCCCTTCCTCCACAGACAGTCAATAGCCCGGCGAGCCAGGCTCCTCTGATCCCAGCGGGGGCAGCACGGTACCCAGACCAGCGCCTCCAGCTTCTGCCCGGCCCATCTTGGCCTTGGCATCCTCCAGCCTCTTCCTCAACTCCTCTCGCTTTGCGGCAGACACCCTGTCCGAGGTTGAGTCGGGTGGTGCTGGTACTGGTGGCCCGGCCTTTGGTGTGGACCTCACACTCCTGGGGCTCCATCCTCCTTGACATCTCCAGTGATGTCTAAATTTTCTGATGGAGCTGGAGGGCCCTCGTCGGCTGCCTCCAACCACTTCCTGACCTCCTTCTTCATCGCCCCGGTGATGTAGTCCCGTTGGAAGCCCTCGAGGGTGAAGACCTTGAGCTTTGTGGAGTGCAGGACAAAGTCTCCTTCTACCTTGCAGGGCCAACTGTGGCACAAATGGATGCAACCAGGTCGGCGATTGAAAAGGCCTGACAACCGACGGGTAGCATCCGGGTCGTCGCATCCAAGGCTTTTGACATGGAGCACCATGTCCCCTTCTAAACCAAGCTCTACTCTCATGACCAGGAATCCGCCTTCTAAATCGGCAGGAAAACTTCCATCTTCGTCCTCTAATTCTGTCTCTATATCACTTGTCCTCTCAAAACGGTGAAGTTCTCCCACTCTGCATAATCCTCGTGGGAGTACTCCTTGCCTTCTACAAAAGGTGCACGCCTCATCGCCTCTCCCTGTGGGAGTGGGACCAATGTCCCTGCGATTGGTGCTGATCCAGTAGTTGGCCGGCCGCTTCCTGTGAAGGGGCGTATCAGGCTCGTCAATTGCCCGATACAACCTCTGGTGATTCCTTCCTCCTCTGTTGCCTCTTCGGCTCCTGTCGTGATCCTTCTTCTTCTTCTTTGGCGGATCTTTGGGCTCGGCTGGAACCCTCCTATCCGGAGATTCCCTTCGTAAGGGGGACCTCTCTCTTTTGTCTTCTGTTCTCCCCTCACGTCTGGGTGAGCGCTCCCTCTTCTCCTCAGCTGGTTTCTCACGTCTCGAAGGTGACCTCTCCTTCTTGTCCTCGGCCTTCTCGTCCGGCTCCTCCTGTTTGACCTGCTCTCTCTCCTTGCTGGGCTTCTTGACCTTACTCTTGGCAGCAGTGCCGGGTGAGTCAGGCCCAGCATCGTCTGAACCCTGAGATTCAGACTCACTGCTTGTCTCCTGATCTTTGCCAGGAGGAGGCGGCGGAGGTGGTGGTGCCTGCTTGGGCCCCTCTGACCTGGCTGGCCGCTGCCGGTCCTTTTCAGCTGCTCGAGCGGACTCAGCGCTGTGAAGGCCGCTCGAGAAATTTCTCAGCGCCCTCAAATCCCCTCACAGCGTTGACCACCTGGTCAGTGCCCAACCGCCGGAGCGCCCGGGAATGCCAAGGAGCACACAGCTCAGATCCCAGCGCCTCCTAGGCGGCACAAGCGGTGCACCACGTGTCACCAGCCTCAGGCGCTGCTTGGTGACACTTAGCGCAGCTCATACCCTGAGAGCTTGAGCCTTCAAGAGCAAATAAGGCGGCTGCAAGCTCCCCCCTGTTCCCACAAAATGTTCGAAGAACTATCTAATAAAATGCATTAAAGTGCTGAGGGGCTGCTGATCTAAACCGGGCTGATCCAAACCTGGGAGGTTTTCTGATGAAAAAACATCCAAAAACACCAAATCATGGTCTTGGCGAAGTCACCAACAATCACTGACACATTCCTTCTCACTGTGTTCTTGTCACCTTGAGATCGCTCTTGTTCTCTGATCAGAATAACCGTTCACAGTTTCCACAACAAACAACGACACTCCTGAAGGGTCTCCTAGTTCGGCAACTTGCACCACTTTCCCATCATTTCCCATCCATATCCTACAAAGATGGTTGCCTTTGGTTCTTCTGAAGGGATTGAAGAGCATAAAATTCATAAATAGATTAAACTAGCAAAAGGCTAGAGACAAGAACCAATTTTCCAACCGTTCATTTTATTTTATGGAAATAATGAGAACATATTCAAACCCAAAGCACTTCATCAAAACCAGCTTCTCTGGCAGAATGAAACCTCCCACAACTGGAATATTCTCACCTCAAGTCTGATATATCATGGAATGGCCCCATCCAAGGACATCCAACGACTATAAACATATCTGCCACCCAGGGTCAGGTCTCCATCAGCTGCGAAGCCACCACCATCCATAGTAAGAGCTCCAGCATCTCTCACCTTCGTTGGATGTGGGTGTATGGTTATTGGCAGCATCCCGACTTCGTATCCACAGCCAGGGGTTCAATAGCTTACTCCAAAACTATCCACGGGCATTTGTGCACTTTCAAACATTAATGACAATGTCTGACACAAGGTGACGGTGACACAAGAGCTAGACAAAAGCTTGAATTTAGAAACAATCCAAGTAGCTGTTAAGCGGGATCTGATCAAAGTGAATGACCCCTCGCTGAAAAAGGCGCCACCAGTTGCGGTAGAGTTTGGGTCGGATGGAGATTCATGCCACGCTTCTACGTGAGCATCTGCAAGGTTCACAATCCTCAAATTCTTCGAGCAGAGATTTCTGGTCTCAAATGGCACGCTGAACTCTGAGCGCTTGTGATAAATCCGAACTCCTTTGCCATTCTCAGTGTGTCTTTATGCAGCATTCTATAAGAAAACCATAGATGATGTAATAACAAAACATATAACAACGCCAAATAGCTTGAACTTGCTGTGTGCAGCCGATAAATGCCGATAGTGCAGGCAGGGTTCTTGGCTTTCAGGCGGAGCGAAGTCATCTGAAATTGCCTGCCAATGGGGGTTGCGCAAAGGGTCTACGAGCCAGCTTGAGTGACCCCCCACCTTCGCAGAATCATCAAAGGAATCCAAACAGATTTGGAGCTTTCCCAAAATGAAGGTACCCCCAAATCACCCAAAATTAGATCAAAATGATATAGACCATTTTACTATTGAACCCCCTTGTTTTGGGGATCCCCCATTCAAAGAACCCCCCATTTCCTTCAAGGCACCCGGTGATGCGTAGCTCCGTGGATGTCAAGGTCAGAATCCCCGCAGCCGCTGGGCGCAGCCGCACCGGTGCCCCACGTGACCCTTGCAGCTCGCAGAGTGGCGCTGCCATGGAGGGCCTTGGTGGCTCCGAAGTTTCTGCAGGGCTTCAGGGTTGTTTTGATTTGGAGTTTTCCATGGTTTGCCATAAATGGGGGGGTACCCCATACCCCAAAATGGATGGTTTGCAATGTGGAAATACTCTATAAAAATGATGATAAAAAATAGCTGATTTGGGGGTGCCCCCATTTCTGGAAACCCTCATTTCAGGAAAAAGGGTCAAGTTTCAGTTTCAGAAGGCGTCTGAAGAATGGAAAAGGGGCGCAACTAACACCTATGAAATTCATTGAAATTCCAGGAACCAAACGCCGCATGTCTTCACCAGATTTTGCCATGACCTTTAAAGACAGGGCATCTGCTGTTGAGTGCAGTACTCCCTATACATGTCGTACAACAACATTCGCCTAAGAATGACTCCTTTAGCTAACCTGCAACTAACCCGCAACCATCGCATTCTTCAGACCACCCCCTGTGAGCGAGCCACTTGAGTTAAAAGCACGACCCGGCCGTCAACTTTTTCCTTTCACAAAGTTCGGCCCAGCCAATCACCTCACAGTCCTGCAAGCAGGGACTGCGCAACTCCGTGATGTGTATGCAGAAGATAAATTAGATGAACATGTCCCGACATTTTGGTGTTGGATTTTTCAGTGAATTTAAATGGAAAATGATGGACAACTAATTGAAGACAAAAGACAAAACATCGGTTTTTCAGTAACCCCAAGGCCCACCTGCAGATGTCTGGCACCCACTCCATTTGTCGCTTCGGGCACGGGGTGGTTACCTTCGTGCACTTCCAGTACCGCAGAGAGGAAGATAAAATTCGCAAAGATGGGCAAAGAACAACGGAACACACTACATGTCTGTTGTAGCTCCCCAAGTTACGAGTATAGTCAGTAAGTATAGGATCAATCATTTTTTGAAAAGACACGGAGTCGAGCCCGGCATCTGGGTAGTTTGGCGCACGAACTCAACTGCTTGGGAAAGCAACCACCAGCACCGAAACCGCAGCCGAGGTGCTCTCCTGTGCAGTGAACGTGCGCCGCTTCCCGACGCGTAGCTCAGCCAAGGCAGAAACGAAGAGAAATGTGGCGAAGAGCGGCTGCATCCGCCGAATCATGGCGTATCGCGCATCATATCATGGCCGTTTCAGTGTGGGTGAAGGATACGATCAAGCACCATCACTATAGCTAGTGCAAAGCTGGCGTTGTGCTCACCGTATCTCACGGTACATTTTGAATGCTACATTCTGTTGAAGATTCTGTCATGCATCATGTCCATGTGCTCATCTGGCTGATTCAGCTGGTGTAGCTTTCTATCAAAACACTCAAGCCAAGGAGGTAAAGCATGCAGTCAAACGTTGGGATGTACGAGCCATGCCTTATACAGTTGTCCAGCAGTTCATGAGCAGTGCTAATATATACAGTATAAACTGTTGAAGTTTCAAAACATTGAGCCGCGAGTGGCATCCACCTGTCGACCGCAACAGCCCTTGAAACATGGAGGAAGGGCAGGTCGACAGATTCCACAGGCAATCGGTCCCAGGACCAGCCTCAGAACCAGAATGAGGCGATGCGTGAGGATTGGACAAGCGTGGTGATGGATGCTTTGAGATGATCACCATAGCCCGAAGGAGATATGCCGGCTCCACCATGGGTCTACCATGGGTCTACATTGGTGGCGGCTGCTGTATGAAACACTTGGGACTTCAATGATATTTCGCCGATTGTGATCAGAAGGGAAATTTAAGACTTGTGACATCTTCTGACTTCTGACTGTACTTACCTGAACGCTTCAACTCGTATCTAAGCCATGCATTCCACATTGCACCCTCATGAGGTGGTGCACCGTGTTTCGGCATGTCTCAGCTTCGATCAAACAGCTGAGGGTCAGGGCGGCTGAAACACCAAGCATTTCCAAACATACATGGATGGGTCGTGAATCAAAAGCCGACTCAGAATGCTCGGCAATTCGAAAGTATACCTGGTATATGTAAAACAATATCAAGTACTATCTAGTAATTAATACTATGATATACTATGTACTACTGGCATGATCACATTTGGGTGAAATCTGTGAAGCCTTTCTGAATCAGGTCAAGATCATCCAGGGATTGGCAGAAGCCTTGACCAAGGCATCAAATGGCGCGTTCTGTTTCGTCCCCTTTGATCCCTCGTAGTGAAAAACGGTCCATGGCATCATGCCGTGCCAAGCTAAGTAAATCAAAGTACCAAGTGGCTCTGTCTGAAAATTAGGATCAAGATGGATCAACTGATCAACCCCACAAAATGGCCATTTATTTGGAAACGGATTTGAACATGATGATTGGGGGGTACCCTATTTTCAGACATTGCCCGAAGTACTGTCTAACATCAGGCCAACCTCCTCAATGGCGGGCCCACATTCTCACAGAGATTCACAGAGCACGAAACAACTGATGTGCGGAAAGCCAGCAAATCACATCAAATGTGCCAAAGTGACACGATTCAAGAGCTTGCAAATCTCGGAGCCCTGTAAGAGCGTGACAGGAAGGCCATCTAAGATCTGATCCAATATAAATTTGATCGACTCTAGTCTTGTCTGAATTCATTCAACTTCATCTTTGCAATGCAGGCTTGCTTCGATGACCACCCAACGGACTTTCAACCATAAAACCGAAGAAATTGATTCAGCATTATTCTTCCGCAACAAACACCACTTCATGATGCCGTCCAGTGCAATAAAGCAACGGAAAGACTAATACGAAGCCTTTGGAATGGATGGGTCACACTTGCCTGCTCCACTTGATCATGTTGATCTTCTTTCTAATTAGACAATTGGTAATTACACAATTGACAATGGGTACGGCTTGCGTACATCCATGCATACCGTGACAAGCTCAAGCAATGCCCTCATATGCCCTTGTGGACTGATACGAATGAGCTGCGCTTTTCAGCAACCGTCCTGATAGCAGCAACAAAATCAAAGGTCTCAGAATGGTTTGTACGATGATAGCCGGGACATCTGGTCAAATCGGGCATTTCAAAAGCGATAAAGAGAATATCAAATTGCTGATTATACACTGGTAGGACAAAAGTTGCGCTTGTTGAACAGTGAACATGTTAAGCTTCTTCTTCTGCACACCCTTTCCCCTTAGAATCCTACATGGAACCTTGTTGTACCCCGGTCGAATTTCCACCCTCCAAAA
>BGPT01001104.1:19988-41314 GCA_003297045.1 Symbiodinium sp. clade C Y103
CCACACGAAACGGACTTGGAAATGTGATCCGCGGGTGACCGAGATGCATGTGTCGTAAAGCCTTCAAGAAGCATAAACTTTGTTCCTCCTGAAGTATATTGGATATGTACATAATATATATATATATATTATATATAATTATATATATATATAATATCCAAGTAATATGCCATTCTAACCTATCCCATTCTATACCACTATATTCCAACCGAGAATCTTGGCAGTGAACACAACAACGGCAGCCACTGATGTCCTCCCATGATCTCCATCCCTTTCGATGCACACGTGGCATCTTGCCGTGTGGAGCCTATCACAACACGATGAGTTGCCAGTTCCACTCCCGTTGACAGATTCATGCAACATCGCTGCTCAGCTGTTTCAGTCGTGTTTATTACAAAAGAGATCTAAGGGCTGTTTCACTTCATTTATAATCCACGGATTTGCCAGTCGATTGAGCTTGTTCATGTTTCTTCTATCTTTTTCTTTTGTCATCTTTTGTCGACATCTTGCCAACTCTGCTTGTTCATATGTGGGGCATCACTGAATGCGTTCAACCCTCTCCAGCCCTTTGCTAGCATGAATTCCTGTCAAATCGATCTGGTATCTCGCTGTCACATGTTGGTGTCATGCCTCACTATCGACTGCGTTGTGCTGCCGCAATGGCGGCCTTGCGTAGCTTGCCTCCAATTCTGCGTGCTCAATGGATTGAAACCACACCGTCCCATGGTTTAGTGACTGATATCAGATATATATATCAGATATTCAAACCATACCAGTACAGAACAATAGTACATACATACGAGCATGTATGAATATTTGTGCTTCTGCCAGGTGTCAATCAAAAGTTATCGAGCCCCTTCTTTTCGGTGCTCCTATCAAGAGCATCATCAGCTTGATTTGGAGGCCTTCGGCATTGGTCAACAGACCATTTTAAGATGTTTCAAGTTTTCACACTTCAATATTCTGAAGGAATCAATGGGATATTCATCAGCTGTACTTCCAATATTCAGTTTGGGGTCAATTGCACTGGAATCACTCACAAGGAATACAGGTCTTCCTCAAGAAAAATGGGGGATGTCTGGACCAACTCGGTGCCTCGGCGTGTGAATTCTCCAGCTGACTCGGTCGCTGGCTGGAGTCCATGAAAGCAGCCTCTCAGGGGATGAATTGGATGAACATTTCTAAGGAAAGGGATGGAAAGGGGACATTTCATCTTGACAAATCTTGACAGGTCAACCACTTCACACCCAAATTATATATATATATATATATTGTATATATACAGATCTGACGAATGTGGAGTCTTGCTCACAAGATAACAAGCCAAATCAAGCCAACAACATGCAACAACATCACGTCCAAAATAATTAGATGCACCAGTAATTGGAGGTTCCCATTATTTTCGTATACACTTTTACACTTTCTCGTGGCTACTTACAGACTTACAGTCCCATCTCTTGAACTTTGCTGCCGAGCTGCCATCTGAATCAAATGATCTGAGGGGTAACCACCTCAGCCACGAGCCCGGCAAACCTGAAACATCTTCAAGTGGTTTCTCATGGTTTGACACGATTTTCCATGTTCAGCTTATTAGAATATCTGTTGGTGTTTTTTTTTTTACCTACTTTCCAACACTCAAAAAACATCCTCTTGTTGGCTATAGATCCCACTGCTAAAATCTCTATTGAATATCTATATCCCCATGTTACCCCCATGAATTTTCCAATGGATATCCCAATTTTAACGACACAACACGATGCTTCCTCGATCCAAGCAGCTCTGCAGCAGCTCCAGAAAGGTGGACCTCATCTTGATGTTCCATGAAAGGCCACATTTTAGATACACGAATATGGAAAAGATGTTGGTCAGTTATGGATTTTATATGAACCAAGAGATACTTAGAGGCAAAATATAGGACATACTGTGGAACTTTGTGGATGACAATAGGGTTTAATTACACATGCATCAATTTGCAATTTTAGATATACAATATATAATAGAGGACATATGGGAAAATTGATGATGAACCACGTGGATGGAATACATTGGAGTACATTGGAATACATTGAATACATGATGGAATGGGGTATCTCAAAAAAATCAGACAAACCTACAATATGGAAACCAATGTTCGCACTCACCATGAAATTCTGGGCATCAACATAACAATGGTCAGCTCCTCTTGCTCATCAACAAACTGAAAGTCACTTGTCCCTTGGGTTCGAGACTTGCCATGACACTCCATTGGAAGGCCGTTCAACACTGCGATCCTGAGTCACGCAATTCATTTAATGGCTGCTCCGATTTCCCATGAGACAACAATCTCCATGAAGCGTTCGTGTCCGGTGGAACACATCGGGAGTACAGGAGACTGACCCAACAAAAATCCTACTACGGATTGCCCAAAATTGCCCAAAAATGATCACACAAATATAATTTCACAAACATAGCCACCATCAACCATCACCACAGTAGCCCGTCAGTTTCCAATTGCGCCGACTGGGCACGGTTGAAGACCTTCATCATGCAGAATCAGATCAGTGGCTTGGCCGGCAGTGGACCTGTGGTCATTTGAAATGTCATTGGGCGGATCACAAATGACACATGGAAATGGCATGGAAATGATATGGAAATAACATGGACATGAGATGGAAATGACATGGACATGAAACCATGTTCAACCCCACCGAGAAGTCACGATATGTCATAGTCACAGTCTGTTTTATAATCGATATTCATTAATCATATCTAATCATTGACATTAATTGAAGTTAGGATACTTCACTTAAAGGGTGGCTGGGCAAGCTGGACAGCTGGCGAACTTCAGTGCTGGCTTCCCCCCGTGTCCGCGCCTGGCTGATGAGGTCCACGGGTCATATCCCAGAATGCTGTTGGTGGAGCTAAACCTCATTCATTGGATGATCAGGATGCATCAGGATGTGACATGTTCATACATTTTCGAAGAACTGTTTCGGTACTGATCTGCACTTTCCCGTTTTTCGGGGAGGATGAACATCATCATCCATGGATCATCGATAATTCACCAACTATGTTGATGAGTTTTGAATAGTTTTGATGTCAACACTGGCGATTGATCCGGTGTTGATCTGCTTGGACCCAGGGCCACTTCTGCGAAGTCACCTGACCGAAGCCGTCAAGCGCGGAAATTCCTGGTCAGCCTGGTGACCTGGTGGAATTTCTCCATGTCATGGGATGAGTAGTTATGATTTTTAGAGATAGCTTGAAGGTCTAACGAGTTTAAAGATGTCTAAAAGATGACTTTAGACTTTAGACTATATCGAATCTATCAGGGATTAGTTGACTCATGTTGACTCAATGTAGCTCACAGGTTGCATTCCTGAACTGTTGACGCCTGCTGCAAATGGCTGCCTTTGGCAAGTTCTGTCAGTGCAACCTCGCCACAAACGCTGAAAATTGGATACCCTCATATCAGAAAATGTGTCTAAAATGGTATTTTCTCCGATAAAGTGCAACTTTAGCAGGTATATATACACTCCATTTTCTGACAAAAAAACTGTATGTCTGTTGCGGAACAAGTCACATCTGAATCCGTTCCAAAGTCTGCGCACCAAATCGGCCTGCAACCAAGACAACCAAGAATCACAGGAGAGAAGCAGCTCATTGCAGGCGTGGGTGAAACACGTTGAGAATTGAAAAGCTATGGAATTCTGGAATGCCTACATCCCCTATATATTCCCTTATTCTGAAGTGTGTACCCTAATAAATGTAGACACATAATTACACATGCCTGAGATCTAATCTCAAGTATAGGAAATGATTAAATCAACATCACACCAAATCACAGCTTTCAACAAGAGTTAGGTCTACAATTTAACAAAGGCCTCAGCGATCTCTCGCCACAGTGGTGCAGCAGTGCACGTTGCGCTGGAAACAGCCTGCAATGCTTGTAGCTGGGCGACTTCAGTAAGTGTCCAAAATCCTTGACAAGAGGTCGAACAAATGCAACAAATGTGCTTATAAATATAATAACATATAATATATAATATATCTTATATTATATAAAACATATAATACATAATACATAATAAATAATATCTAATATCTAATGTATAATATATAATATATATAACATATAATATATAATATATAATAAATAATATATAATATATAATATAATGTATATATAATATATAATATAAAATATATAATAGATTATTTATAAATACATAATCTACAATGTATTATGTATAATATATAATATATAATGTATTATATAATATATTATGTAAAATCTATAATAAGCATTTTATAATATGTAAAATATGATTAATCTATCATATAATAATATATACAATATATAATATACACAGTACAATCATCTATATCTATATATATTTATAAAAACATAATATATGATAGATAAACTATGAAATATACAATATAATGTTGTATGAGATATAATAAAGCAATATAACATATAAAACAAAAATCAAAACGATAATAGACAAGTCATAAAATAGAACATATGACACATAACATACAACATAACATAATAGAATCTAATATAATATGACAAAATACAATATGATATAATGAAACATAATATCAACTGATATGAAACGCTATATATATAATATAACATTGATAAACCTGAAATAGTATAATCTAACATTAGCAAAACATATTGTGACATCATATTATATAATATGAATATAACACAATATAAAACCATATAACCTAATATTACACCATATAATATAATATTAAAAAATATAACATTATGCAATAATAATAATAAAAAACAATATGAAACCCATATAATATAATATAATATAATATAATATAATATAATATAATTTAATAAAATAAAATATAATATAATACAATGTAATATAATATAATATAATACAATATAACATAACATAATATAATACAATATAGTATAATATAATATGATATATATATAGCATCAATCAATATCAACCAGCATGATGACTTCACCCTCCTTCCAACTTCTTCAGGCTCAGGCTCCGAAATCAATTCTTCATTGCTGACGCTTTTGCCTGGCCATGTGAGCCGCCAAGTCCAACTGGGCCAGCTCCCATCAGGTAAAGCCGGGATTGGTGGATGTTCATCACAACAAAACATGGCCAACATGGTTAACAAAAATGAAAGAATCTGAATCACAATCTGGTAATTGAATGTAATTAACTTAAATGACTAAATAACTATTTTATGCTAGTTATTGGTCTTCCAAAGGTCCATTGCAACCAAAATCGCCGGCTGCCGGGGCGCACCCCATTCTTCCGCGTAGACGTTGCCAGCCCTGCTGCAGCACACCAGGAGGTCAGGGCCCTGCAGCTTTGAGATGAGCCTGGAGAGTCGCACGGCAGGGCGAACAAGGCTTTGAGGTTGGAAAATGATAGGAAATACCACTTAAATATACATATTTTTCCTTGGTTTAGATTGGTTTAGATTGGTTTAGAACATCATTTTCTCCATCAAACTAGTTCCAAATGGCCATCAATCGGGGGTACACATCCATTTTTGAGGAGAACGCCAAAACTGGGCTGCAGAATGCTGTTCTGAGAAGTGGACTCCACGCAAAGTGCACCGTTGCCCGCATCCCAGTAACGCTCCATCTGACCAGCAGGAGAACTGGTGAGTTGGTGGTTTCAAGCCATGGTAAGTCATGGGGGATGGTTTCTGGCATTGGGTTTACCACAAGAAGAACTAGTCCATGGGGGATCATGAAAATGGATAGAACTGCTATCAGGGGCCTGCCATCGAGTCCGCTTCCAGAATACCTTGGCAATTCGCGGATGCCAAATGTGGACTTGGTGTAAAAAAAATGCCTGGGATCAAATTGATGGCTACTTCAATGGGAAAGTTTTAATCAATAACAAACCATGAGATGTACTCCAAAATCAGTTACTACTAATTATCATCAACTGCTAATAGGTTTTCATAATCACGACCAATGGGAAGTTTTAGTAAAAATAGTTCATGGGTGTCCCGTGAGTTTCAGACCCAAATCAATGTACCACGCCTTTTCCCTGGCCATCAGAATGTGCCGATTGCTGATTTCTTTTAGCCATTTTAGTCATAGATTGTCTGTTGCCAAGTACCATTTTTCGCAGGAACCCTTAAGACGGAATATCCTGTGAATATAACATGCCATCATTATAACATAATATTACAGTATATAGTTATATAGTAATATATATATATATATATAGAAATATCATAGTTATATAACAATATATATATATATATAAATATCATGAAATATCATAGTTATGTCATACATGTATGTAACCATCGACACTTAACAGTTTGCAACAGTTTACACTGCTCCACTGTTTTGCACAGACCGTGCTGCAAAAAATTGAATCCTTGTGGTCGAGACACAGCATTGCCGCAATGAATCTGCGAACTGCCGGGCTGCTTCAGCGTGGGCATGAAAACAACACCTCGCCCAGAGTCAAGTCTCTGAAAGGTCGCGTGGCCCCAGAAGAATTAAGTTGTTTCTAACTTCCCACAAGTGTCGTCCTGATCCATCCCCTTGGAAAGATAAACATGTCATCAGCTGATTGGCAAATGCACTGCATGAAAAGGATTCCAAAACTGTGCATCAAATACCATGTCCCATTTGGAGTGTTGCTGAATGTTGCTGAGCATATGACCGTAATTCTTCTTCGCCATCTCACGGTAGAGGGACGTCAAGTGATTCCTGAAGCATCTGAAGCACAGTTGTGCTGGGATAGCTCCATCATGTAACTGGATTCACGAAAGATCACCGGAAAGTAGAGTTTCTAAGGTGTGAGCACCGTAGGATCATTGTAGGAGCCTCACTGTTCCAAGGGTGTCACTCAGGAACAGAGCCCGCTCGCATGTGAACAGGGCATCAAAAAAAAACAGTTCACCGGAGAAGAAATCACAAGTTACCATGGGGCTCCCCGGTTGTCAGTGTGGAGCATTTCGCTGTGATGCATTGTCTTCATGTGCGTTTGTCCGAAAATAGGGTACACCCTTCCATCCACTAGTCAATCATCGGTTTCCCAGCTAAAATATGTTGAAATTGCAAAAAAAGGGGATACCCTCTGGTAAACCAACATGGCTATTGAAAATGGCTATTTACAATTGATTTTCCCATTAGAAATGGTGATTTTCCATAGTTATGTTAGTTTACCAGAGGGTACTCGACACCATTTCTCGACAAACCCATTTGACAAACCTGCTCCCAGGTCGTGGCTTCCCTGCCTGAGCCCCTCACCGAACCAACGAGTGTTGGTCTCACTGCACCTGTCTTTATTGCCCACGCTGTGAATGCCTTGCACCTCGGGACCACATAAAGAGTGTGGATAGGTCCTGCTTGATAGGAGTCACGTAGCTTTATAGTGCATGAAAATGGATGATAATGGACTATGAAACTTAGACCATCTTGACACAAGCACCAACCAACAGAGATCATTGAGACTGGTTGTTTCGAGATGTTTCGAGCTTCCGCGATGACGTGTTTTCAGTCATTAGCGTGTTCTGCGAACTTTGTCTATAGTTATATACCCAATGTGGACTAGTCCCCTGGGGGAGTAAAATGATGTAGAATCCCTTAATCAAACATTGCCCATCCATTGAGTTTCTTCAGCTTGGCCCTGCTCGCTGAGACAGTCTGAAAGCACTGGGCAGCTTGCGCAAATGATGTCTGCTGCGTGCCAAAGCCTGTGCTAGCGATCTGAGTCATGTCACCTTTCCCTTCCCATGACAGAATGTTGGATGCAAGAAACAACACAATTTGGGGGTTTTCTTCAAACAGGGGATCCCCAAGTCACCATGGCTTTCAATACTAAAATGGCCTAGTTTGGATGATTTGGGGGTAACACTCGGGTAACACCTCTGTAGTAAACCTCCATTTCACCTGTTCTTTCAGGAACCAGCTGCTTAAACGAGCCAGGGGAACAGCTGACGCTTGATTTTCTGCAAACGAGTCTCCCAGAAGAGCGCCTCAGGACCAGCGGAAAGTGAATCTGTGGCACATCGACAACAGTGCTTCACAATACATCCATGTCAAACATGTCTTACCACACCATACCCTCTGGTAATTTAGCATATCCATTGAAAATGACTAGTTGCAGTTGATTTACCCATTAAAAATGGTGATTTTCCATGTAGCTATGTTAGTTTACCAGAGGGTAATTCAAAAGCTATGCCTGTAATACGTATATAGAATAAAGATGGATAGTCAGTGGGTCATTGCGGATCATGATGTCAACACATCTGAACATCATATGCCAACTATGGTTACACACAAAAACGTTTGAAACATGTTGAAACCCATCAAATATATTCCAATATTCCCAATGTGTAGATGGTTGGTCCCACCCATCCCATCCCATTCTGAGAATATCCCATTCTGAATCACTCCACAAAAAGATAGAAACGTGACATTCGAATCTAAAAGATTGCGGATATTTTTATAGATTAATTACATCTTTTTGGGGATTAGTACATATTTGCAGATGTTTGGAATCACTAGTATTTAGTATAGTACCATATATATATATATATGATCAGTTGATATCAGTTGAAGATCCACATAATATCTGCCATAATCATATGATAATATGTTGATATCGTTTCTCCACAGCCGAATCAACGCAGATCGGGTAGTATTGAGGCTTCGACATTTGGATCCAAGTCTCCACTAGCCGTAGCCTGCAACGACGCTATGATTATTTTTTCGACGACCTGGAGATCTTTTTCTAAACCACTAAGAAACACAAATATCATATATATACATCAGGTAGTATAATATAATGTATAATATGTACAATATACTGCATGTAAAAGTGATTTGGCCAAGCATTAGTTGAAGAATAGTAGCGATGTTGGTTGGGTCAGTCAATATACGAACTGTTATGAACTGTTATTGATTATCAGTAGTGGGCTTTAACCTCTCATAGATGACGGGGTGCAATGGGCTCACACCAACATGAATATCTCGTGATTTGTCTGTCCTACATTCACTTCCTCTCTCAATCATGGACAATCATGGACAAATTCAAGAAAACTATAGTAAGCTTGAAATGGACTGTTTCTACCGACGAACCAGTGGTTTCCTTCTCAAAAATGATCAATGCTGCCAATGTTTCATGATTTTGGGGCCCATTTTGAGAAATCCCCCTTCATGTAAATAGATCATAGTATCTGATGATGCTCCACAACTTTAGTACTGGTGACCTGGGACCTCACGTCGACGTGCACACCTCAATGAGCTCGTCGGCTTTTGGTGAAGGGCAATGCGACAAGTCTGAGGAGATCGAATAGGACCTTGGCTCGGACTTCCCAGTCGTTCCTGATCAAGATCAGGTTCCATCATTTTTCCATCATTTTACCCCCTATTCTCCTATATCAAGAATTGGGGGGTTCCTAAAATGGGGGTACACCATAATGGATGGTTTATAGTGGAAGATCCTATTATAACTGGATGATTTGGGGTTACTCCATTTTGGGAAACCCCCAATTGTAAATTGGTGTGATGTTTTTTTTTGGGAAGAATCCCATGCTGCTTGAAAACTCCATGGCCGTACCCTGGATTTTATCTTGGGACCCGAACATCACCAAGAACGCGTTCGGACTCAGTGCCTTCCGTTGGTGACACATCAAAACAGGAGGTCCTTGATTGCTATCATTGACTATCTGATGCTATCTAAAATCATTAGAACATGCAATGTTGAATCCGTTGTCTGTTTTTCATAGCTTTGAATCGATATGGTTGTTTCAATATGGTTCAATATCTAGATGCCTGTTAAATCTATTTGCGATGGCGGATGCCATTAATTTGAAAAAAAACTAGCTGAATCTCCCGCCTCCACCTTTTGCTTGATAGCGATCTTTGGTTCGAGAAGCACCTGAACCTCTTTGCACCTGAACACAGCCAGTGAAGTTGCTCAAGCTATGCCTTTAAGTAAAGAGAAGCACCGGCAGAATAGAAATGATTGCCATAGAACATTGACATTTGTAGGTTTCCTAAAATGGGGATACCCCCAAACCATCCAAAATTGGATCATTTTAGTATTGAAACATATTGAAACTCATCGTTTTTGGGATCCCCCATTTTAGGACATCTGCATTTGATGACATTAGCCCCGTCATGGCAGAACGGTGCAGTCTAGATCAGCAATTCTTGAGCGCGAAACCTGCGGGCTGTTTGAAAATACCTCAGGCCACGGCAAAAGAACTCAAAATACTTGCGGACACAACTGTCTTATTCTACTTGTTGCAATATCTATAACTTCAAACTATCATATAACATCGATTGATCATATCTGCAAATAGTACGTACTGAAACAAAATGCTCACCGCAGTCTGGCCAATTCTAGGCATACCACCGGAAGATTGGTGTGTAGGGCAGTTCCAGCCTGGGAAGGTCGAAATTGATCCACGCAACTCTATTTTTGTGTGCAAAGAAGACCAAAGACGATACAATCAACGTCATCAAAGGGAACCTTTAAGTCAGTCAAACTCAACTTTCACAACTCATGATTCTACAATATTCTATACATTCTATACTGGGCTGCCAACCAAAGCATCCTTTGAGCGCACATGCCTTTCGCACCCATCGCCTGACGTCAAGGAACAAATTCCGCAGTCCTCTGTCAGTAAAATTATTTGAAAAGCATCAAGATATTTTCTCAAAGTAAGCTTTCATTGCAACTCTCTGTCGGTATCAGCGAAGAATACAAAATAGTAAACATATCCAAAGACATCAACATTGACAAAAAACACTAACCAGACTGACCATCTGAAAAAATCTAGAAGACAACAATAGCGTCATTGCAACTGTTGGATACTTTCAGGTTTTGCTTTTCATCGATGGGATACACTGCCTCGAAGCACACGCGAACAGGCATCTCCTACGGCGGAGGGTTGCTGGTTATAGGTTAAACCGTTAAAGTAACCCTTATAGGTTCTGATCATATATTCTCAATTCAGCGAGCCATCCAATAGTTTGGGGCAATTGACATATTTCAAATTATTTTGAGATGTGTTCTATTGTCTAGGGATGCTTTAAGCCATAGCCAGAACACGTCCAGAACTACTGCGAACCTCATCCTCAACGTCAACGGCAGCAGCCAGCAAGCCTTTCTGGCCGTCATAGCAGTACCTCTTCCGTCGCCGCGGTGAATTTAAGGTGAAATTGAACTTAGACCCTCCAAGTAGCAGTGAAATAATGGATATATTAGCACATATCACATAAATTTCACATAATAATACGTAATATATGATTAAATTACCCAATGTTTGATATTATTCTCGGTACGTGGAGGGTCTAGGAACATCCATCAACGACCTGTTTCAAATCCTCGTTTCATAATGTTTTAAAAGTGAATGGGTCAAGGGAGAATCTACTGCAGACCTTTTTTTTACCATTGATTTGATGAGTTTTCTTCTATTCAACCAATGGGAAACTTCCCTTGTCCAACGGTCACCGGTTCAAGACTTCGTTGATGCGGGGCATGAGGGAAATGTCCTGACCAAGTGACGTGGCAGTGGATCAATAGCGACGGCCCATGGGTAGTCGTCATACGTTGTCATCTGATTCAATCACTTGAGAATCAGAGAATCGAGAATCACTTGACTACTGGAGAATCGCTTACCATTTGAACACCATTGCTCATCACTATTAATGCGATCACATTGGTGATTTTCCAGTTCGTGTTCCCCAATATGACACCAACCACATCCAACCAGCCCCCAGTGCCTTGATGGTGAAGTATGGCTTCCACTCAGAGCCAGTGGCCTAGGAAGATTCTGTCCAGTGCGGAAAAACCATGGGATTGTGGTGGGAAAAACGACATATAAACATTATATAGTTATATATACTATATAATAATTATAATATATAATAATGATAACATATATAAGTAATTCACAATAATACTTATACATAAAGTACTTATATTATCTTGCAGTATATTATATGTTGTTTTTCCTAGCAAGTATCAACTGAACTAATTGAAGTGTGTTGAGTGATGAATCATGCCTGCAAATACCTGAACAGCAGAGCATGGCTATGAGCAGCTCACGTATTGTCCGTGAGATCCTCGAAAAGAAGCCTGCTGTCAACGAAACGGTCAACAGAAAGATTGCTGTAGGAAACCCTTTGGTTGAAGCTGAAGCATTCCATGATAGCACAAAACATGCTGGGCAGTCTTTGTGGGCAACAAATATCCACAAATCTTTTTCGAATCTCCAGTACGCTCTGCAAAGAGCAGAAGAGCAGCTTCCATCTTTGGAAAGCTGACTCTGACTCTCTGGCGATTTTTTCTGCCCACGGCTCCGGCTTGCTCATGCCTCAAATCAGCAGTTGTGTCTCCCCAACCTGAGGCACCTGTAGCTAACCAACCTGAGACCGCCTGAGGCCCTTGCTGGCCATTGCAGGGTTGGACCAAACAGGAAGTGCTGAATGACTGGGAACTTCCCCAAGACCTCCGCCCTCCACATCTTCACCATTCCTCCCAACCTCGGAAACTGGCTCACATTGACATTGCAGGCTCCAAAAGGGTTGAGAAAGCGTGACAGCTCAGCTTCGTGCGTGCGTTGCCAATCTGGTACCTCTTGGCACAAATGGGAGACACCAGAGAGACCATAGACACGCCCCCCGGATGCTCATGGACGCTTCTTGCTTCTCTTTGGGCCGACAGGGACTAGGTATCTGACTGAAGTGATATCATACAGCATGGGCGATGTCTCATGGAATGGAGCTCCTTTCTTCGCCAGCAAAACCTGGACAGATCTCATCTGAAGATTTCTGATGGACATGTCTACCTTGAATCAATGGCCAATTGGAGATTTTGGCCTGGCGAATGGCATCCACCTCGAAGGAGCAAAGTGGGGGGAACGAACAAAGCAGCTGTTGATGTAGGAGTGTGACATAGTGTGACTCTTAATTTCATCCAAGTGGCATACAAATACTGGTCAGCATACTTCTCCACGATCTATCAGGCAAGCTTCGGTTGTGTGATTTCACTACAGTATCACGTCATCGAAGCGTCTCTTCCATTCTGCTACTCCATGTTTCTCCATTGTTTGCAATATTTCAATAGATGTTCATTGGCAAAATGATGATCGACCATGAAATTCAGCAATGGTTATCATCGAAGCCATCGGCATCGCCATCAGACTTCCGCCTTCTCTCGGTAGACCTCACCAGTGGGGACCTGGTCCAGGGCAAAGACGGTAGAAGGGATCTATATGGCCATTGGATTGGTCTTGGTGGGATTTTCTGAACCGGAAACCATGGTCTTTACCATCAAATCTATATTAGAGGTTTCCGGCAAATTGTCCATGAAACTAATCCAATGATGTGGATATCTATGGCAACATTCCCTACGGATCCAAATACTTCCTTTCAGAAGTGAGAACAACCCCTGAAATCATGCCGCAAATGCATGCAAATGCTCCCTCAGAAGGTGCTTGGAAACTCCCACCTCCTCCTCCTTTCCAATGAGTTGCGCAGCCCCAAAGAGGAAGGGAAGCATGTGATAGTCCTAGCTTCCACACCAAGCCAAAATGCCTAGGGGGAAAACAACCAAACATCTTGGGTCCCACACGTCTAGTCCCCAAACTCCATGCGAACCTGCAGCTGAGATTTGGGAGATTGCCATTTTGGAGGTGAGTCATTCCAGATTGTTCATGGTTGGGCTGACCACATGTATCTTACAGGACTCACTGCAGTTTTGAATCAGTTTCAGCTATCATGGCCTGCTGGTTCCAAGACATAGACCTGGCACAGCCATGCACCGATCCAGTAGCGGACGGCTGCCAACAGCTCAAACAAACAGCACACATACAAAAAACAACTGCGATGTTCATCTATCTCCAAGTCGGAACGGCCTGGCCTTCTGTAGTTTTCGCATAACTCTGATGTAGTCTGCAAAAACCTCAACAGACTTCGTCTGGCTTTGTGAAGTATGACACCATGAAGATGGCAGTTGGACCAGTTGGAGTAGCGATGAGCTCACCTATTTGATGTTTCGTAATGTTTCGTAATGTTTCGTAGTAGCAAACAATCACAAGCAATTCAATCTGGGTAAATTTTGAGATATCTATTCTGAGCCAATCCCAGAATCAGAATCCTTGCAATTAAATGACACAAAGATCTGGCTTGCATACTCGAGAGAGGGACGATGAGAACGGCATCAGCGGCATCTGCACGCGCTAGCACGCCTGTCCTCAGGTGTAGCTTCAGGGCTGATTTTGCTGTTTGCAGTCAACATCATGAAATCATATGAAATGGATGTGGCTGAAAGTGGGGTATACCGTAATACCGGTATACCGTATACCCACACAATGGCCATTTAGCAGGGAACATGATGATGAACAACAGGATTTGTAGGATTTGGTGGTTTTCCATTCTGAGACAAACCCCAATGTCTGCTAGAATCTCAACTAAGGCTTCAACGCTCCCAACGCAAAGAGTACCCCCAGGAACGCCACTTCATGACCAGTTCCATAATCAATCCGCCTGCAAGCACGGACAGGTCATAGGATTCTTCAGTTGGTCATGTTTGGTCATGATCAAAAAAAACACTCTGCAACAAACACATTGTCACATGGCTTCGTCTGAAAACATGCTATGTAATATCATAATTATATTGTAATCCCATTGCATTGATTCACCTGTTTGGCCACCATTCCAGTGGCTTTCATCTCGTCAAACTCCTGGTGGCTTCGCCTCTCATCGCCAAAGGCGCCACGCAAGTAGTACGAGAGCTCTTTAGCCAGGGGCTCAGCCTTCAGATGACCCAAACACGTGGGCATGGGGTGGTAACACCAAGCATGGTTTGGGGATGTGGACATCATGGGCGATATCAAGAACAATCATGAGATCTGAACATGAACCTGGGGGGAATACCCCCAATTATGGCCATTTAAATATGGAGAAAATGATGATTGACCAGTGGATGTCGCGGATTTCGGGGTCCACATCGACATGCTGCGCCTTTTTGGCATGCTCAGGTGCAGCATGACCTGGATCAGCTGATGAGCCCAGCTGGTCATCTGTATCCATTGAAGCCACACTGAGGCAACTGCCCAAAGCTTGTGTAAGCAAACCTTCACTGCGTTCACATAGTCTTTGATGCCTGGAAAACGACAGCACACCACAAAAGGGGCGGCCAAGGCTCAATGCAAAGACTGAATCAGTCGGTGAACACCGAGGTCATCGCCAGCTTCGAAATGCTTTGTTTCCGAAGCGCATCGGTTGATGAAGTGGTGGAAAATCTTCAATCCAACTCCTGAGTTTATCATATGGGGGTTTCCTAAAATGGGGGTACCCAAAAATGGATGGTTTATAATAGAAAATCCTATTAAAATCAATGATTTGGGGGTACCCCTATTTTGGGAAATCTCCATATTTCACGGTGGCACACATGTTTTTTCTCAGTGATCCGTAGTGATCTGAGTGGTCCGGCTCCATTTCATCTAGGATGCCAGAGAGAGCCATCACCTGGGCAACAATCATGTCATGTCTTTTTCAAATGGTTCAAGTTTAAGCATGGTCAATTGATGTCACTTACGATACATTGCTATATACCACAAGTCTTACAATTTGGTTCTGTGCAACTAGGAGCGGCAGAGCAATGAGCTATTGACTAGTGGAGATGCTTTGGATTTTCTGGCTGGATCGCATGGCAAGCCTTTTGCTGCCTGTGCACGCAATTCTGGAACTGTGACAACCAAAAACACGTCAAACTACGGTTTCGAATACAACAGTTCCAATTTCTGATGATTTCCGATGTCAATCCCGAACCTGTGGGAGTTCACAACAGATGAGCCTAGAAAACCAACAACTGGAGCCTCCGCAAGCTCGGTCACAAAGGACACCAGCTGATTGCATAGCTTGGACCTGGTGCATTTTGGCAACCAGCTGTAGGTGGCTGGCTGTCTTGTTATATCATGGGGATTGAACCAACCCTTCCAAAGGGTGATCAAAGGTGATCCCCCCAAAAGATAGATGGTTAATAATCAAGCCCTTGTGTCATAGTCTGAACGTGGTTGTTGGTTGTGAATAAGTCCTTAACAGACCCTCACTCTTGAGAATCATCTTTTTATTGGGGGGTCCCGACTGAATCCCCATGAGCCTCCGGTAATCAAACATGGCGTGCTGGAAAACACTACATTTCATTGATGATTTTCCCATGAAGGCCTCCTATGTATAGGGGATTTCCGATGGCCATGTTTGATTCTCAGAGGGTATAGGATCATCACAGCTACGACAACCAGCCCAGCCCGGTTGTCCACGCCTTGTGAACAGCTCCAAGTCTTGAGGCCTAGATGCTCGTGCAGCGCAATCAAGCTGGGCAACCACTGCAATGGGTCCATGACTATGATTGCTATCTTACGGTTTCTTTTCGTGCTATTGATTTAATGCTGTTATGTATATGATAATCCATTATATATAAATACACATGCAGATCATACATTATCTATTTCTGTATGATCGATTCTATATCCTATTTTGTATAACTGTATATCCCATTATATCCAGTACCCCCATGCCTTTGCTCGGTAAATCCCCCATGTTCACTCTCATCTTTGGTTAGTTCCAATGATATTTCTCAAATCCATGCAGATATCTTGACCATAATAATATATAGTTTGTTACAGTATATGTTCCCAATATATATTCCCATGATATTCCAATGACTGCGCCATTCTATTGCGGGTGATTCCCCCAATCAACCAAATAGATGCAAATAGTATAACCTTCCCTTTCATACCTAATCAACCAGGGTCAACTGAGCCATCAAAAATACCCCTATCCCATCTCATTATAGTTGATAGGTTTCCCTATGGGTTGGTTCATCATTCCCACCCAGGGAGTAGAACCAGGGCACGTGTTGATGCACTTCCGGGGAACGCCCGGCTCGACGGCCTGGCATTGGGGATGTTCGTGGGGCAAAATATGGAACACATGGGATATATCCAGGATAAATTGGGGATATTAATATGGATATATGGGCTACATAGGGCTACATTGGGAACTCACTGGTGAATTTGAATGATGCCAAGATGTTTTTATATGGAAAAAATGGGATACACGCCCCATTTCTGGCTATTCGGAAAAGGAAATGATGACCAATCACTTGATCTAATGGGATAAACTAGGGATAACTTGGGAGGGCTACTGATAATTCTAATTCTAACGAAGCAACAACCGGGATAAGCCGGTTGCCCGTGAAAATGGGTGAATATGGGGAAGAAGATGGCACAAGTATGAATACGTGCAGTATAATCTAGAATAACTAAGAAACGACCATAGGATCCAGATTGGGATATTGATGGGAGATTGAGCAAAACGACTTGTTGTTCTTGTTTGTACCATGGAAACATTACCTTCAGCCACGCCTGCGCAGCGGTCGGTCCATAGCCCTGTCGCTGCTGTGACAAAAGTGTCTACAGTGACTGCCCAAAAATGGCTGCAACATGGAAACAAAGAGCTAGTGTCACTAGTATCCATATTTCCACTTACGCCCATTGCAAAGCAAAAGACGCATCGAAATGACGCCTTCTTGGGAATGGCTGTAGGCGGCTGCATGGCGCAATTGCTCTTTCAAAGTCTGTCTTTATGGATAGATCAGGCTGGAGGCTTGTACATAAAACCAAACTAGGCTTGACTGAAAACGGTGTGTTGGGCCTGACATCAAACATACAAACATATCTGTGAGAATAGCGGCACTTTGATTTCTGGTTCCCAAAACAACAGTCCAAGGGATGATTCCATCTCCAAGTCTCTTTTTTGTCAATTTCCAATGTGTTTGTTCTGTTGGGGTACTGGGATTTGAGTTGTGTAGGTCTGTCATGAGTAGATCTAGCAGGAGATGCTCTTGAGCCATCACATCTATGGTCAAGAATGGAAACTTCGCTTCCAAATGCCACATGTGTAAATCTCTCTATGCATTACTACACTACAGCACCGTAGTATGGAGTATTTATCCACTCAACTGAAATCACCCCTGATGCACTGTACTAATGACATGCTTGTCTTGGAAAGCGTGTGAGCAACGCCTGCAGCAGCATCATAAACACCTGAGGATGGTGAGTTGTTGGCTGCACATTGTGCTTGAAAATGAAACAATGAAACTGATCGGCCAGAAGCTTAAGCCACTTTAGAACAGTTTCAGCCCGTTACCCGATTGTGCTGTAGATTGAACGGTTGAAAATAATGCTGAAGGAGCTTGCGCAACTCCACTGCATCCTGCAGCAGAACAGGATCAATGAATCAGTGGCATCAAATATTTAAGTGCAATCCTGAGAACTGATCGTAGCAATTGGGTTTGTCTGAAAATGTGGGATTTAAGCTCCATTTTTCAGGGAATCACTGGATGGAATTAGGTACTCTATTGTCTGACAAAGCCAAGTCAGTAGCGCCTTCTCAAATGGTACGAATCCATGACGACGCCTTTGACAGCCCCATGATGCCTGGTCAGTCATCGGATCGGATGGGGCAATCGATTCCACAAATTGAGGTTGGGCCAAACCATTGGTTTCACGCGATTCCACTAGATGTTGGTGAAGTAGGGTGAATTTGGGAAGTCTCCAGGCTTTCAACGTGCCCATCTTATCTAAGCATTCATGACACTCTGCGCTGACAATTCCAACCTCAGCTTCTTCTTCCTCGTGCTGGACAGGGGCTGATCTGCCTCTGCCAGGGATTTTCCATGTCAAATTGGTCAAGTTCACCATGTTCGCTCTTCCAGTGATGCACTGACGACCCATTGCGCCTTGCTCCTGTCCTTTGCGCCGACAGCTCAAACCGGCAGAATCCAGTTCCTGTGTCCAGACTGTAGATCTCTGGCCCACTCAAGGCTGTTGATCATTCAGGTCAGGGGCCCGGATGCAAAAGCAAGAGTATCTGTCCAAAGAACCTGAACCCCTAAACCAATCCTCCAAGATATGATCAAACTCTAGATTTGCCCTTATCTTGGTATGTGCATGGGTCAAACCCCATTTTGATCCTGGCTTTTGATAAATGAATGACCAGCACCCATTCCCATTGCTTGTATAGGTCTTGGCCGTCTCCGTACAGCCACACTAGATCATTTACAGTATTCCAAAAAAAACAGTATGTCATTTACAAATATATGAATATATCATATAATATATATATATATATATCTATATGTATGAATACATATATATATATATATACATGTATGAATATATATATATATGTATATATATATATGTATATATATATATGTATATATATATATGGATTTGTACATATACACATACTGTATATCTATATAGTCATTTCCACCCATACAGAGTGTCTGTCTGTCTGTCCCAGGCTAAACATGCCGTTTTGGACGAAGTCATGGGAAATCTGCAGTGCGCTTTGCAAGCCGGCAAGGGCCTGCAGAACATCAGAACATATGGGGGTTTCCTAAAATGGGGGTACCCAAAAATGGATGATTTATAAGGGAAAATCCTATTAAAATGGATGATTTGGGGGTACCCCTATTTTAGGAAAGAATTTGGTTTGTTGAGGATTAATCCAGAATACATGGGGATATTATTCATGGGGATACGATGTGAATGTAGTGGGAACATACAAGAAACCATATATTATACATGATTATGGTTGAGATATTTGGATGAATTTGGTTTGCCCGGGATGACTATTACCCATTATAATAGTCAAATTATTGGGCGAACAATGGTTCATGGAATATTTCATATAATACCCTGTGGGAATCAAACATGATTTGCTAGAAAATGCTACAGTACTAGATTTTATTCGATGAATTTCCCCTCAAAATCTCCATTTATAGCAGATCTCCCACTGCCATGTTGATTGAACAATGTGGTAAACCCGAACCCTAAACCATCCCCAATAGAGGTTTATGAAATTGGTATATACCTATGATTGCGATGATGCAAAATGACACCCAAATGGTTGGCTAATGGGATGTTTGGATGCATGAATGTTCTTGACCAAAAAGATCCAAAAAGTGTATCAGTGTTGGAATGTAGATGCAATATCATTTTTACTGATGCCATCTGTGTGAATCCAATGATAAATATGCTTAGTAAGACATCATAAAACAACCATAGACAGTACCGAACCGTCCGAATCCATTTTTGGAAACCGCAAACCTGACATGTTTCATGTTTTACACACCCTGGCTGAATATAGCCCCCTAGACCTGGTTGGAATTGATGCCAGCTCGCATCAGCCTTGGGAGAGGCACAACCCTCAAGTTGTGGCCATGTTTTCGCGTATCTTTACAGGATAATGATGACGAACTATAAAATCTCAATGGATTTAGGGGGAGTCCCACAATTCTAAGACACACCCGGTTGATTTGGAGAGGAAGTCAAACCAATCAGCAAAACAAAGGAGCAGTGACAACATGTGACAACCACCCAAGGACAACTTTGAACGGGATGAGTATCACCCAAAGCAACAAATCTCATGTAATGTAGTAAACCCAATACTAAACATACCATTTGGGAGTGGTGTATACAACCTATAAACAAGATGCACCACGAACCCGAATGCTCACACGAACCTTGTTGACACTCCTGACATGACACTCTTGGGAAGACACTCCTGGGAGACACTCTTGGGAGACACTCTTGGCATGACACTCCTGGAAGACACCCTGGGCATGACACGCTTGGGAGACACTCTTGGCATGACATTCTTGGCATAGCATTCTTGGGAAGACACTTTTGAGAAGACACTCTTGGCATGACACTCTTGGCATGACACTCTTGGGAAAACACTCCTAGGAGACAATCTTGGGAGACACTCTTGGCATGACACTCTTGGAAAGACACTCCTGGGAGACACTCTTGCGAAGACACTCTTGGGAGACACTCTTGGGAAGACACTCTTGGGGAGACACACTTGGGGANAGACACTCTTGGGAGACACTCTCGGGAGACAGCCTTGGGAAGACACTCTTGGGAGACACTCTTGGGAAGAAACTCTTGGGAGACACTCTTGGAAAGACATTCCTGGGAGACACTCTTGAGAAGACACTCTTGGGAGACACTCTGGGAATAACGCTCTTGGGAAGACATTCTTGGCATGGCATTCTTGGGAAGACACTTTTGAGAAGACACTCTTGGCGTGACACTCTTGGCATGACACTCTTGGGAAAACACTCCTAGGAGACAATCTTGGGAGACACTCTTGGGAAGACACTCTTGGAAAGACACACGCTTGAGAGACACTCTTGACATGACACTCTTGAGAAGACACTCTTGGGAGACACTCTTGGGAAGACACTCTTGGGAGACACTCTTGGGAAGACACTCTTGGG
>BGPT01001104.1:46637-57163 GCA_003297045.1 Symbiodinium sp. clade C Y103
AACGGTTGCGGACGGTTGCGCAACGTCTGGCGAACACACCCTCAACCCCCAAACCCCCAGAGTGAAACGGGAACCCTTGCTACGCATTCGGGAAAAAATGATGATTTATAGGATGGTGCAAATGGCATGGAGGGTGAACCCCACATGATTCCTAGAAGGGGAAAGTGCTGCCATTAGCATCAGCCACACTCTTAAATCCTACACACCTGCTACGTTCACTGGTGCGTGAGTAAGTTCTCAAGTGCAGACAAAATATCAATCAGTCAACACCTTGACAGGAAATGACCGGCAACATCCACAGATTTCACAGCTGAGTTTGATGCATTCTACAAATGGTCGGATCCTCCATCAGTAAGGCCATCGAAACCTCCGGCAGTTGATCGGTAGAAATGACAGACTCCAAACGAGTTGGCTGCATTCACCAAAGCACAGCATAGCCAAGCATGCTTACATCCCTTTCATATACAAGAAACAATGCGTATGCAACCCATATATATAATATACACATAACCTCTATAATATTGGTATATAACCTATATAATATGAACATATACATATCTTGCATGACAAGTCTTACACGTCATGTCTCTTTCTTTGGTTCCTTTGGCACAACAAAAAACGCTTCACAGGTCCTTTCCCAGACCGGGCACACGATACGCAAAATTGGGGGTGGGTCAACATTCCATGGGACCACAGATGTTAATAATTTTCTGTTTAATATTAACCATCTAGTCATTTGGGGTACCTAATTCTGACCCATGCCCATATAAGCCCTTACAATCATCTCCAATTCATCAACCAACATGGCAGTCCTCCCGGCCTCGCCCTCTGCCTCCAAGACATTTGAAGCCTCTTCAGGATCAGCAACCAGCTGGGTCTAAAAATGTGGTATAGCCCAACATTGGATTTTGGGGACCTCATTTGCAAACCCAACATTTGTCAAGTCCGCCACGAAAAACCGACGTGTGTCTCTTGGTGGACGGGCAGCCATGACATTGTGTGCATTAGTCATGAATCAAGTACAGTACAACCAAGTTTCAGAGAGATCAAAGAAGGACTGAAAAGACGATCATGATAATTACTGTTCTCATTAGTTGTCCTGATCATGACATTACAAAAAACACGAGTTCACCATAAATCACTCTTTATAATATATATATATATAATATGACATATCACTCTTGGGCAGCAGTGTATATAAATATCATATTGATTATCATCATCATTGCTACTATTTCTGATAATCATCATATAATCCTCATGGTTGTCAGTGACATCCGCGCCTCCGAGCGGCCTGAGAGCACCATCTCAACAGGCCCAAGCCTTGGGAGGACATGGGGAAAGCTATGGGTAACAGGGGGTTAATACTGGTTAAGAATGGTTGAGAATGGTGAATTTAGGGTGAATTCATGGTTGAGGATGGTTAAGAATGGTTGATAATGGTTAATTAGTGGTTAATAACGGTGATTATTAGGGATTCATGGTGAGCAGTATCGGCGAATGGTGATTGATAGTGCTCAATCGTGGTGAATAATGAACAATGATTAAAATAGCACTGATAGTGGAGTCCTAGTGGTTGATAGTGGCCAAGAGTGGTGAATAATGATCAGTTGATAGTGGTGAATTTTTCATGGTGTATGATGACAAATAATAAATTCATGGATAATAATGCCATAATGTTAAATCCCCAGTATACCACTATAAATAGTATTATCCATTATAAGAATGGTATGAACCATGTATGAACCCAATGCCATAAACCTACACTACCTCTTGGGGATGGTATGAAAAACATAAAGATGACTTGGGAAGGGCTGGCATTGGGGTTACCACATTATGATATAGATTATTTTTTAAAAAATAATCTCTAATCAATATTAATAATATATGTATATAAATATATATAATATGATAAAATCTAGCTTAGTAAGCCTGTGCACCCTCCCCATTTAATATAATCATCAACCAACCTGGCCACAGGTCTGGGAGACTGACAGAATTTCAGCCGGTGAGCGCCAGTCCACATAGTCGAAATCTCTGCCCTGAGCAACGGGAAAAATCTGAACCGCATAGACAAAGTCAGATGGATATAGATGGATATTGGAGATTTTTTTACAGTTACTAAATCTAAATCTAAGTCCAACTGAAAAGGGGAAAAAGTTCCCAAATTGGCGAACTTTTGCAGTTAAAACGGCATGTGTTTGCCCTGAGGACAAGAAGACGAGTTGCGACACACCAGTTCGAAACTTGATGAGTACGGCTGTCTCAAAATAGGAGAAAACACAATCCAATGGTTGATCATGCCTATCCCCTTTTTAAAAAAAAGATAGTATACTATCCCCGTTATTGTGTAATTTATGTGGTATAATATCCCCATTGTACTTTGGGTTTACTTGGTATTCATAGTAAATAATTTGTCCTATATTATCCAATAGAGTAATGTTGGTATCAAATTATAGGGAAAAAACATGAAAAAACTAAAATCTAAATGGTTTCTCATCATTCTCCCGAAGGAATGGCCATGCACGGGAGGTGACTTTTTCGCATTTTCAGACGTACTCGCAGATATTGCTGGTGATATCTCACATTCTATCTCCATCACATTCCCATTCTGCTTGGTTTACCCTCTGGTAAACTACCATAACTATGGAAAATCACCATTGTTACTGGGTAAATCAACTAGAAATGGCCATTTTCAATAGCAAACTCTTAGTTGACCAGAGGCTACAAACCCATTCAGCCCATTAAAATCCCTATAAAATCCCATTAACCAATGGTTTTCCTATGGTTTTCCTATGGTTTTCTGACTTCAAAGGTCTCCACGGCTCCATGGCTCTCCGTTTTCTGAGGCGGCCACGTCATCCGAAGGCATCAGCTGCAGGATCTCAGCATACTCCAGAGCCAATCGCAACGTCTGCACCTGGCAGCGGGATGATCCCATGGGAGCTATGGCGAACTGAGGATGGCTACCTGGCTGGGAGCCATGGGGTATTCATCCACATAGAATTAGTACATTGACCAAATTGACTATTGACATAGTTATTATCCAAAAACACATATATATATAATATACACACACACATATAAATCATTATATTTTAATATCGATTCATCCGAATTCCAGCATTGCATGCCTTTGCAGAGCAATCGAGTTTCCGTATCAAAAGTTCAGGAATTGATTTACCCAGTGAGGCAAGTGTGTGACATTGTCTAATGCGTTCTTGCAGTCAAGGCTTGAACCTGCTCAGATTCTTGTTCCATATCCTTGTCTGACTTCTCTTGCTCTTGAGCAAATAGTGACCTTGGCACAACTGAGAGGCATGGGCTGAGATGGAGTGCACTGAGTGCAAATTCACATGCTGCAAGTCTGAAAGATGCAAATCTGTGACAAAAAGGAACCAAGAAGTCACACCATAGGCTCCAGGCTGCATAGCAGGCATGTTGACAGCCATCGCCAAAGTGAGCACAGAACCGTTTTGCTTTCTCAACAGCATCTCGCACAAACCCACGAGACGTTCGGAGAAAGTGCTGAAACGAACTGTGCAGGCGTGTTGGTCGACAGTCAAGGTCTCACCAAAATGACTCAAAGCTCTTGCCAAATCCCCAGCTGCGCGAAACCTCATCTTCAACCACGGGCTCTCCTGAATCAATGTGGCTACCGGCAAGGTTCCGTCTTCTGCCAAATCAGAGGCCTTCAAGTTCAGAATCTCTACCGCTGCATCAACTAGATGCTGTCCTCTGGTTCGCCTCGGTCTCAATCGACCCCGCACGTTCTGCTCCATCGTCCCACAATTCACGAGCAAGCACATCATGGGCATGGCTTGCAATTCAGACTCTGACATCTGTTGATTGAAGTCATCATCTTGCATCCACATCATGGGCGTATCTTGCCATTCAGACTCTGGCATCTGATGGTTGAAGTCATCATCTTGCATCCACATCATGGGCGTAGCTTGCCATTCGGACTCCGGCATCTGAGTGTTGGAATCTTCAACTTGCATCCACACCATGGGTGCTTCTGGCCATTCAGACTCCGGCATCTGACTGTTGGAATCTTCATCTTTCATCCACATCATGGGCGCAGCTTGCCATTGAGGGTCCAAATACGGCATCTGCGGCATGTCATTTCCGGAATCTTCACTGAAACCGTATCCGACTGTGGACTGGTCATACATAATCCAGATGGGTCCCTCATTGCAATTTGGGACTTTCTGGAGGAAACTCTTTGGAGCAATTCGAGGGCCCATCAGGACAACCTGTTCAGAAGTGCTGACAGCCTCTTTGATCTTGTCGATGCGCTCCCGCGCAAGCGTGGCACCAAAGACATTCAACCAATGCGACACCAGTTCTTGATTCATCATGTCAATGATACTCATGTCGGTTGGAATCAGCTGGAGTTTCAAAACATCTTCCACAACCACCCTCAATTGCTCAGTCTCGTTCCTCAGCCACAGTCTGCCTTGATCATCACAATATAAGCGGCTTCGAAGCCCTTTCTCCGTCACAGCCTTCACAATTGATCCCTCAGTGTAACCCCATCTTCCAAGGACATCGGCTCTGCGAAGGATGTCCTGGATGAGCACGCACTTTCCTGGCCCCTCCAGGTGTCCGCTCATCCACTGTTCCAAAAAACGGATCAGATCAGAAGGCATGTCGCCCATGGTTCCAACTTCACGCTCAGGACTGCCATAATCATCAGACTCCATGAAATCAGCCATGGCGATATGGTCGCAATGACTCAGGTGAAAATGATACTTGCAATGTGCTGCGGGCGAGCTCAATGAAGAGTGTCCATGCAAAAGAAGGCTGACACGCATCAATCTGAATTCTCTTGCTACAACTTTTGTCAAATTTCTAGAAATCCCATCTTTGAGGCAGTTTTCCACTCCTTTGTCTCACTCTCCCAGGCACTAGTATCGTTCTTTTCGCCTCCAGCACATCGTCGCATTGAAAATTGCCTACATCCTAGTAATTATATCGCTAAAAGATTGTTTTTTTGCCGCGTTTTTTCGGCATCAAATCTATCAATCCGCGGAGGAGTTTTGTGCCTTTTCATACGAGGCATTCGCATCCCTTCGCCGCAAATTTGTTCGCCGCGCACGGCATCGCTTCCCTAAAGCTCGCCAGAATCATCGATCACTACCTGTGCTCGGGTCCTCGGCAGTGAACCAAAGTCACCTTTAAGATTGCCTCAAACCATTAACGGTGACCACCCGAATTCTTGAGAGCTTCCTATCAAGCTTCACGACCCATTTTAATAGGTTCGGGTTGGTTCGGGGCCATGTACAACTGCAATCAATGAATGTTTGGACCATCAGTCAATCGACGCATTTCCTCAGGTTTCAATGTTGAGTCTCTGGCCGACCGCTCTGGCTTCCAACGGACTCCATCTTCTGCACCACATCATAGCCTGCCAACCGTGGTGCATACCCTCCAGTATGCATCAACATGGGTAGCTGGGAAATCCTCGGACGAAATGGATGTTTATTATGTTTTAATGGAAATTGATTGCATGGAAAAATCATTGTTCAATGTTCTATACTGTTATTGAATATGATCAATGCAGTGCGTACAATGCATTTCATGCATTATCATATACATTATCCCCTGTCAGATGATCATAGAATTCGCAATATGAATGGAGCTAATCATGGTAAACATCCCGTACTGTACCATTGATATATATATAATTTACATTAATTTACCCTTTTGTAACATGGGTCATAGAGTCATATATGTTTGTTTCCCCTTAAAGTTCTGCTAGCGGCCTTCCATGACCTCACCAAAGACCACATGCTTCCCGTTGAGCCAATCGGTTGCTGCAACGGTGATGAAGAACCTGCCACGCGGCCACGGCGTTTTGCTCACCGAGAAATCGGTCGTGTAAATGACGAAGTGTCCGTGAGTGTGCAAAGAACCATATATAATATGACCGTGAATAATCTGAATACACTACTTTAGAACACTACTTCCCCTGATGTGTCTGACATGTGAAGGATTTTTGTAGCGATGAGCCGGCAGCATCTCCAGTGCGGTAGTACTCTACTCGTTCAGGCTAATCTGTTTTTCTGGGGTAGCGGGTTTGTCTGAAAATAGCGCACCCCAAAAACATTTAATGGGTACACGCTCCATCTTCGGTCAATCTTTCAGCCAGCTACACTGGGAACCATTGGTATTTGGGCCCGCATTCGCCATGCTGAGCAGGCCAGGCCTGAACCAAACAGAGCCAACAACAACAGCACCAGCACCAGCACCAGCAACAACGACGACGACGACGACGACGACGACGACGACAACAACAACAACAACAGCACCAGCAGCAACAGCACCAGCGTCAGCACCATCCAGCACCAGCACCATCCAGCACCAGCACCAGCACAGAAACAACAACGAGGACGACGACAACAACAGTGCAACAAGAATACAACGCAACAAGAATGCTGCAAGCCATACAATAATCATAATGTGAGTTCATCATAGTTCATCTCTATCTCTTGTCGTCCTGTTTTTTTTTCAGAGGGATGTCAGCTTTTTTGGGCCAGCGTGGGCCAGTCAGAACATCTATTGAAACTCTATTGGACATCTTAAAATCATGTCAATGCTGTGCCAATGGTCGTGTCATCACTTCGGACTTGAAGACAACTCAAAAGCTCAAAGCGACGCCAATCCATTGATTTTCCCAAGGTTCCAACTTGCTATGGACGAACCTCACGTGAATGGTCAGTCGTGGAACAAGGAACACAAACTCGCACCCCCAGTGATCCAAACCTCACCAGGGTCTCCACAAAAAGAGCTATCCATAGCTGTCCCATGCTTCCCCCAAGTGCAAACAAATATGAACCTTCCGACATAATCCAACAAATTCTCGGCTGCATCCAGTTGCGCAATAGTGGCATTGATGGAAGCTGCGACTCTGGTTGCCCAAGAATCTGGCTCAAAGTTCTCATCCTCAAATTTGTTGCCTTGGCAACCCCAAGATCGGAAGTCGTCAACCCGCCTGAAAGAACTCCTGCTACTTGAGGCTGAAACCATAGATGCTTCGGCCACCAGTTCCGTTCATGTTGGTGAAGTCACCACCCTTGAGTCACAGATTCTGTCTCGATTTTCAAAGGCACCATCTCGCAGTTTCCCAAACCTCTGGTGGATTGGTTTAACTTGTACCATCTTGTTGGTTGATAGGGATTCTAGTCGTGGCTTGTGATAACCCCCAACTAATTCGTGGATCACAAGTCCACGTACACTGAGAGGCACAGCCTGGCACATGAAGCCCGGGATGACTCGGTGGAAAGGGCATCCTGGCAGAAAAAGATCGTTGATTCTGAAGTCTTGACACCCACTGAATCAATGAGCGCCAAATGAATACCGGATCCAAAAATCTCAGGACATTCCTAACCCTTTGGTTGAACAAGGCTTGCCTTCTCCAAAAAATATATATATATATATATTATATATATATATATATATACGACTTACATCGACTTACCATCGATAGAGTGCCCCAGTTTTGGAACGAACCCATCCAAGCCACCTTTGTAGCCATCGCCAGGACCCTTCAGGCAAAGCTGGCGGAAGTTTTCAGCTGTCTTCGGCACCACATCGCCTCAATATGAAATGGCTATGGGTCAAAACCCTGGCACCCTTGGTACCCCAAAGTAGCCGGTTTATGGATGTTTGTTCCCCCAAATATGATAACAATATATAACAATAGGTTTAACCCATCCCCATATGAAATGGATAGCGATTCCCAACGAATCAGAAAACATCCCGGATGGTCTTGATGATCTTGTTGGTCTATGTTGGAAGTTGCAGGGTTTCTGAACGTTACTGTCCTAGATTGCCCCTCTGTCTGGTCATACGAGCCAAGCAAAGCAAATCTCTTTTTCACTGAGCCAGTGACCATACAAACCAAAAACAATTCGACCAGCAGGCTCGCCGCCAATGCTGATGTCGAAGTAGACCTGCCAGCTCTCAATTCTCCCAGTGGTGTACCAGTACCCAGGCTGCACTTCCAGCTACCCAAGAATGCCCAAAGATCCTGGCCTTACTGGTCACATCATCCGGGGAAGGATCACGTCCACCACCAAAGAAAAGTTGTCGTGGAACTCCAGAATTTCGTCTTTGGGATCGCAGCCTCGAGGCGCTTCGCTAGCGCTTCGCTGCGGTGAGGCTGCCTGCTTGAGACTAACTGGATTGCTGAGACGCACATGTTGGTTATGTATCCCATAGTACCCAATAAACTACTGTAGATGGTATGATGATTATGATTGATTATGTTTTGGTGCGAAATTCTTCATCGCTTCACTGATTGCTTTGCAAAGTGTACTTGACTTGGACCCAGAATTTCGACTGCCACCTGTGCTTTCAGCTAGGGTCTGTGCCCAGCTGCCGCAATCAAGCATGCCCCAGCCTTGGTCAAACATTCAGAAGCAAATGAATGTTCATCTGCTTGAGTCACACCAGAAATTGGAACCATTGGGATCCTCCTCCCTTTTGAGGTGAAACCACCACCCAGTGATGAGCACAGCGGCACAGCCAACTCTGTTGATGTTCTAAGACCCTGTCTACAGCGGCCGCCGTTTCACTTGCAAGGCCGGAAGTTGGCCGCTGTCTTGGAAGAAACAGCCAAGAAGTGGACAAAAAACACTGTTGAGTGAGACCATCTAATCCAACATCATAAGATTGCCAGCATGTAAGTATGTTTACATGCAAGTATATTTACTATGAGTTACTATGTTCCATCGTATATATAATTTTTTATATTTATCAATATGCGTGTTTGAGTATAGTTATCTGACAATATTCTCTTGATGGCTGCAACCCACCATTTGAGGACAAGTTTCAAGGATCAAAACAGGTATAGGAATGTATAGGAAGTCAGAGTCAAAGGTTTCTACCTAAACCCCGAGCCAAGGATAGCACTCGGCAGAGCCAGCACGCAAGCGTGGCTGGACATGGACCTGTCTCCATGTGGAAATGTCAAGAATCAGGAAATGCCAGGCGCATGCAATAAAGTACTACAGCAATGCAGGCATCAATATGGGTTTGTCATGGTTTGTCTGAAAATATGATGCATTATGGTGCCCATGGGTACCCCGAAATATGATGGTTAATCCGTTTATCCATCAAAAAAATAAATCAAAATAAAATAACAGTTTCTATGTACGCCATGGTACCCACCATTTTCAGACAGACCCATCTGATTTGCCGTTCTGCATGCTGGGGCGCTTGCCGTTGTCCGCTCACTTGGCGAAATCTGCAAAAAGGCTCGGCCCGACAAGACCACGGCACCTTGGTTTCTCGGCCGACAAGACAACGTCGACGGATCTCCAATGTCTAAGGGGCTGGCCCAACAACAGCACCGCTACTGTCCTGCCACGCTGTGATGAAACATGATGCCGCAAACAGAGTGCGGCTGGTCTGCTGCACCTGCTTTGTGCCGCCATTGCGATTGAAATCGCAGTCTCAAGTGAGCTAGGAGCCAAAACTAGAACGAAACATGAAACTGCTTTGAGACTCCCTTTATTCCATTAATTTTCGTTTCTTTCCATGTTCACTGCTTAAATTCCAATCTTTCAAATGCTGGCAAGCCCGCTTTCACCAGAAAACACAATCCGTGTCTGAATGAGGCCCTTTAGTTTCCGAATCGACCCTTCGTTCTCTTCGGTACAGTAGTGGTGTGCGTTACGTTGCTGCGCGTTGTGCTGTTTCTGCCGTCAGCTGCATCGCATTTTCCTCTGCGTCGCCAAATACCCACGGTCGATTAATTACGAGCTTAAATGCATCCAATTGCTCTGGCACACAGCCAGACCTCTGCGACCCGCAGTCTGAGAAGCTCTGTTCGAAACAGCAGCTCGAACGTTATCTACGAAACCAATTGGCAAAGTGCGCGCTTTGCATGGCTCATTTCTATTCATTGCGGTCACACTTGTCCTCCATCATGTGCTACGCACCGGCCTGCGACCTCGCAGGTAAAAATGATGGACATACGGGGGCCTCACAAGTTGCAGAGCGCCGCTGAGGCTCAGACCGAGGGATCTCAGGTGGAACGCCCCACAGCAACGGCTTACTCTGGGAATTGGGAAACATCTCCAAATCCTGCGAGATCATCCCCAATTATGTCAATGGAACGCTCAGGACCGGGAAGCCAAATTGATCCAAATTGGGGGTACCTAAGATATGTATATATATATATATATAAAATGGGGGTACCCCAAAATCATCCTTTTTAGTAGGATTTTCCATTATAAACCATCTATTTAGGGTACCCCAATTTTAGGAAACCTCCATGTACATATATATATGGTACCCCCCCCCCCAGGTCCACCTTCAGTGTCATTTCCTACCATAAACGCAACAAAATAGTAGTAAAACCCCATAACCAAAACTTGACTTGTTTCTATAGTTTTTTGCGGACTTCAATCAAAGGGGGGGGTATCATATATATATATATAATATTATATGTTCTATGTGGATTTTTGTTTTAAGACATGAAGTAGCTCTTTGTATGTACAAATACGCGTACATAC